>CAMPDV010005463.1:0-32815 GCA_946699065.1 Loxodes magnus
GGAAATTATCAAAATTGAAGTTCGTAGAAGGGAAGTAGTAGGATATAACTCAAAGAAAGTATCTAGATAAGATGGCTGTTTGATATACAAAAAAAGTTGAATATAGAGGATTTGGCTAATTAGGGAAATTGTTTAGATCATAAAAGGGATATAGTAAGATTTGAGGTTAAAATAAATTGACTAATAAACTTAGTTAAAAACGGTATTTCAATTAAGAAAAATGGTAATAGAGTAAAGTTTTTTAAAGGATTGAAATTTGAAGGTTAATTACTTAAGGGAAATGAATATTATCGCTGAGAAAAGATTGATAATTAGCAAGCCTGTTATTAAGTTAGGAGCACTTCCTACAATAATTTAAAGATATTAAGCCTTTATTGGTACTAATGGTATGTTGAGTTTGTTTTGTACTTGAATTGGTATGTTAAATAGAGTAAATATAATAGAAGCCTGTAACTTAAGCTGAACTTAACTAACTATCTATAAAGCTGTGTAAGAAAGTATTAAGTTAAATGCTAGTTTAAAGTATTATTTGTAAAGTATTGAAGAAGGAAACATTTAAAGTCGCATAAAAGGAAAGAATTAGAATAAAAAGATATTAAAGTCAGACATTAAATCAAAATAGACTGTTAATTAAGAGATTAAGCTATTTGGTATCTGTAAGCTACTATTGAAAGGGAAAAAGTTAAGAAAAAAATGAAAATGCTGAGACTTGAAAAAATGAATTGTTAAGGTGATAATTTCTAAATAGTTTTAAGAAAACATAAGGCAAACTTGGGTAAGAATAAGTTTGTTAAAGATAAAAGTAAAGCAAAGATACTTTTAGCTAATAAATGATATTATAAAATTACCACTTCTAACACTATAAGCTTAGCTATTAAATAGATATCTCAAGAAGATATTATTTTATATTAATCTGAAACAATCAAGAGTTATTGAAAAGTTGTTCTTAAAGATAAATAAAGAAACTTGTTAGCAGTAAGATATGATAAATTGCGAGTGACTCTAAATACTAAGAAAAAGCCCATAGATCTTTATTAAGAAAAGAGAAACAATAAAATAGAGTTGTAGCTTTAACTACTCAGACGATAAACTTACTGAGAAAATTGAATCAAAGGCTTGGATCTTGCAGATATTTAAGATTACTAATAGAATAATAGATAAAATGAAAGGAAATTACTTATACTAAAGAATATCTATATTTTCATATGAAATGGAAAGGATAAAAATGAAATGTAAAAGCATTACTAAAGAAATACAACAAATTTTAATAATTAAGAATTTTAAATTTTGAAATAAAAGATTAGCAAATTTAGGAGTTCATTCAAATTATAAAAAACATAAGCTAAACATCTAAGCATTTAAATAATAATTTAAGTATAAACCTTATCTTATTTAAAATATCATACTGAAGAATTTTAAAAGTCTTAAATCTTATAAACTTCATAAATTAGTAAGAATATATCTTACATATCAGAAGATACTTTCTTCTTTTATTTAAAGTCAATCTTTAAGGACTTAAACATACTAATCAAACATGATATCATATTAATATCTAAGTTTTACCTTTATTTCTAATAAGAAGGTGTTATACCAACATTTAGTTCTATTTGTAAAATTTTATTACTTTTAGACGTAGAATCAAATTAGAAAACCTATCAAGCGAAGATAAATTAAATCTTTTGTTTTGGTTATGCTCAAATATAAATCTTAAAGTTTCTTCAATCAAATGTAAACTATCTAAGATATAAAAAATTTAACTCCAAATACCTCTATTTTTATTATAAAAGAAGGATAAAAGCTGAGTGCTGGTGGAAACTGCAATTTGGATAAAAAAATTATTTTAGTATGAAGCAATATGAAAGTTTTGAACTATTGAAGAAAAATTAGTTAGTAGAAGGGAATTTCAGAAGAAATTATGGGAATAAAATAGTTAATAGGGAAAGAAGTTATTGAAACTAGCAATTTAGGAATAAAAATAAGATCATTATTCTATCTATTTTTTCTTTGGCTTCTTAAGTTTAAGTAGCTGCATAAGGTATCTATCCTTTCTAAACTATTAAAAATCTAAATGTTCTCCAGCCTGCTTTTTTCTTAGTCTATCTCTAGTCTTATACTCCTGGCTCTGAACTATCTGGGTGATACAATCTTTTGATTCCATTTTTAGTGGCTTTATTTCTAAGGTGAGGTAAATTTACTGCAAGATCTTACTTTTATCTCACATTTAAAGAAAGCTAGTAATCTTTGACTGGCCATTTAGGTCCATTCTGCGTTATTGCTATATCCAATTATAGTAAAGGGAATTGTCTTTTCTTCTAAACCAACTTTTTTTGAAGTGATAGGGCAATTATTATAAGTTCTTTTTAAGATAAAGTTTGAAGCGATTTTCTGTAGTAAGCCTTTAATCAATAAGCTGAATATTCCATACAAATTCTCTTTTATAGAATTGAAGCATGAACTAAGTTATATAATTATTAAACTAATATTGGACTTACATTCTATAGATCGAAAGTTATTTCGCTAATTATGTGATAGAGGAATTTTAGGCTTAAATTGCTTTGATAATAGATACTTTTTTATGTCTCTTAGTATTAAATAAAATTTAAGTTTTAAAAATAATGAGCTTGGTAAGACACATAAATTAGAAAAGCTACTTCTTTATAAATCAGAGCTATTCTTTAAGTCTTCTTAAGCTATTCGTTTGCAATGCTTATCTGATTGTTTTAAGCTTACTATTTTAATTACTTGATATGACTTTCTCCTCATTAGGTACTAATCTTCTTCTTTAAAAATTCCTCAGTAGATCATTAGTTGCAACACATTTCTAGAGCAGGTAAGAAGTAGTTATATTAATAAACAAAATTACTTTGAAGAGTCTTAATTTTGTGGATTCAGCTTCTGATACAGTCTATTATCAATAAATCCTAAGATTTCATTTTCTCCTTCAGCTTTCTGTTTTAGCTTCGCTTTTTCCCTTTGTGTCTAGCTTTTAGTCTCTGTTAAATAACTTAGGTTTGATATAATGTGAATATAAAAGTGGAGATAGTAAATGATTTAGGTTTGATATTTAAAGGATTAGATGATATGAAATGGTTGGAGATGAAATAGAGTTGGTTAGTGATAGTTATAGTTTGGAGATGTAGAATTTAGAAATCCCTGAACTAAATTTAGTAACAATTTGTTATATTATTGGCAATTATGATTATCTACATTTGCATCCAATCTAGTGACTAGCTTAAATGAAGACTTTATATTTGTAGAAGCTTTAATTGTAGCTTGGTTTTTAAGGTTATGATGGGTTTTTTAAAGGATTGGCTAAAAGTTGAAACTAGAATAGAATTTTAAAGATATTAAAGATAGTATGATATAGTAGCATGAATGAGTATGATGGATATGGTTATGAAAATGAGGTTTGTTAAGCTCAACAATACTAATGTAAGAAGTTTCTAAAGATAGTTCGTAAACAATTTTTATTTAAATAGTCGTAATATAAAACAATATTAACTTGATTTCCATTTAGCTAGCTAATAAGCAAGTAGAAAGATTATCTTAATTAGTTATTTATTTTAGAGACTTGAACTATCAGTCAGCATATACGTTAGCAGTAATTTAAATTTGCACAAGTATACATATTTAGTCCAGCATCTTCTCATAAGCTTCACTTGTGTCTTTAAGCTTAGTTTTAGTTAGTTACATTTAATATCTGGAAAATACTTTGGTAATAAAGCAGTTATTATTATAATGAAGATAAACTTTACTTTATTCAATTTTAAAGCTGCTTAGTCTAGTTTCTATTTTTCTTAATCTTCTTTTCAATTATATTAACTATTTTATCATTTTGTTAAGTTAGATCTTTTCATTAGTAAGTAAACTGGCAGATTTTTCATTAGCAAAAGTCTTAAGATATTAAAGATACCAAGAAGAATAATTAGTAATAAGATCAAGCAGCCAACATAGTCTGTTATAGCTTAAACCAAGGATCTTATTAATAGATATAAAGCAGATAGCTCAGAAGGAAGATTTATAAAAGGACTAAAGAGAATAATGAAATTATATATTAAAGAAGCATTATGAAATTCATACTCAAGTAAGAATTTGATTAAACATAATAAGAGAGAAAGGCAGATTCATCTTAACATTGCAAGATTTGACGTTCATTAGAGAAAAATCTACCTTTATATTATTTAAGTTCAGCTACTAAGAGAAAGAATATAATAAAATAGTAAATTATAAAGAAGAAAATTAGATATTAAGAAGTAGATAGATTTGCGTTAATAACTAAGTATTAGTTTTAGTATTATAATATTGTAAAATTAATACTCTTATAAAAATAGATTTAAGCAAAGAATTATTTTAAGATATCAGTTTAATTTAATGTTTATAAAGTTATAAATTACTGTTTTGCTAAAATTAACTTTAATATCTGAGAGATTACATTAAGCCTAAACGTTAAAATTAATTATGAGTTATAGCAAAAGCCTTTTTAAAAATTGTTTATTTTACCAGCTTTCTTACTTCTACTTTTAATTAATATAATAGTAGGATCCATGAATAATAGATACCCATTCCTTCTTTTTTACTTCAAAGTGATACTTCATAAATAAGTTTTAGCTCACTATCTAATTACCAACTGAGTAGGTGTTTTTTTTCTACTTTATTTGAATGTATTAGAATTAGCTTTCTTCTTCTATGATTATAAATAACCCTATCTTCAATTCTTGATAGTCTAATCTTACTATCTTATTTAGATTCTTTAGCTAGACAACTTTCAATAGCATTAATATATTCTTTTAATTCCTTTATAGCGAAGTCATTATATACAACAATTAACTTAACCTAAATAGGATTTAGAAATATATTCTAATAGTTTTAGCAATTTAATATTGCATCTCTTAAACTTACTCTAAACTGCTGAGATTGCACAATATTAACCTTTGTTCTTTAAATTTGTCTCCACTAATTCTACTTAATTTAGTTTCTATTAGATTAATTTTTTATGCTTATCTTGTTACTAACCTTACTTGCAACTCCTAGTCTTGATATCTCTTATCATGATCGTATCTTCGTCCTATATAATATCTGGAACACCATGGAAGCTATTTACCACACTTAATTAACCTAAAACTATTTTTTGTCTTATTTACGTATATCCTGCTTCTCCCTTCCAAAAACCTCTATTATATTTTTGAACTAAAATATAGCGCCCAAAGCTTAAATCTAATAGCAACTAAAATTAAAGCTAAGCTAAAATGAAATAATAAGCTTTATTACTTTAAATTTGAACAATAGATTAGAAAGGAAAGTAAGATAGTAATTTATAATAGATAGGATAAATATATGAGTGACTACTAAGAGAAGATATATATGACTTAGCTTCTTAAACATATTAGCAATATAAACTTTAAATTAAAAATCAAGAAGCAACACTATAGAACAAAAAATAGAATCAATAACAGGCTTTTCTTATTATAAGCCTTATAAAGTGTCAAGCAAATATTTTATAATTAAATATAGTTAAATTAAATAGACTTAAACAAGGCTAAAATAGGAATTATTTTTAATATCATAGCAGATATTAAAAGAAGAGTGTTGATCTAATAAAGGTGATAAGTAAGTTTGAAGCTACTTTGTATTGATTTTACTTGAAAGAGAAAATAAATTATCTTAACTTAATATAAACTGTATGAAAAAAGAAAAAATAAGCAAATTGAAGGAAGATTCATAGATAAGCCTTAATCCAGAGGCAAGTAAATTAGCAGCTTAAGATTAAAATTAAATTCAAATAATTTAAGAATAACTAACAGATCTAAGAGGGTAAATTTTCTTATTTAGGATTATTTTTTAAACCAAACATCTAGAATTATCTTCAGTCTAGATTAGAACTAAGATCAGCTTGTTCAGATTAATAAAATTAAATAAAATCATAGAAAATAAATAAGTTCGCTAAGTGAGCACTGGGACAGTTTTCAAAATTTTTTTACCAAAAGAAGATATTTTCGTTAAAATTTAAAAGCAGGACTATATAAAAGGGAAAAGAAGCCAAGAAAATTAATTACAGATCTGTAATAAATATGAGAATATGGAAAAATTATAAATTGATGAAAGAACAAGAAAAATCTGAAGTTATAGAAAGAACTAAAAAATTAAGACACTTAAAAAATCCTTTATAAGAACTTAAATCTATTATATTCCAAGAAAACAAACAATTCAATTTTTAGAGACAGTGAATATCCTTATTTCAAGATAATAAACTTTTATTAACTAACCAATTTTCAAAGTTGTTTATTCCTTAATCAATTAACAAATCAGATTAAAATAGTTTTATATTAATTAACTTCAAAAAATAGATGATTGTTGCTATAAAATATATTACCATTTTGTCTTTGTAATATCATCAACTATTGTAACTACATTTTTTCTATGAATCTACTATGATCTAAGCCATAAAACCCTTGAAAGCTTAATTTCTTATCCCTTTATTTTTAACTCCTTAGGGATCTCTTTTTCCATCATAGAAGTAATATCTTTTGGTAAAATAATGGTCAAAATAGATATATTATAAAGGCTTATTATATTAGAACACTCAGCTAATATAATAAAAGAACTATGCTAAATTCTCTTTTAACCTAGTAAACTAAATTAATTCTATATATAGCATTCTAAAAAGACAGTTTAAAATAAAGAGATATTTAACTGTCTTAAGTAAAAGAATATCAAATCTCTCTTTACTTAACTCTCTTTAATCTCTCAGATTTTCTCCTTTATCATCTTTTTAAATCTATTCTATAGTACTACTAGATATGACTTTTACGTTTGGAGGATAATTGAATATAGAAAAAAGCTTTTAAAATATAGATTATATTTGTTTTAATGATAAAGTAATTAATAAAATAATAATAATCATTAACATTTAAATTATCAAAACAAGCATCCAGAGTTTCAGTAGTTTATGTATACATTTAACACTTATAAAAAAACGCTAACTAATTTCTATAATTTAAGACTATTTATCTAATACCTAGATTAGTCATTTCCTATTTTTCTTAGATTTTATCTAAAAATAAATCCAAAATAATTATTATTATCAATAAGACTGCATTAGAACGGCTAAGCTCTTTAAATATTATTTATTTTATTTATCTTTTAATGGAAACTATTTGGAAATTCTGTTAATCAGTATGAGCAAATAAATCAAACATGAGTAATTCATTTATAGTAAAGATATGTTTTAAAGTCACTACCAGAGTGGATAGTTGTCTGGATACATTTTATCTGATTTTAGATGAAACTTGGAATCTTCCTTAAGTTTAGAAGTAAAATTAAATAGAACTAGGCTATTATTAAATTTCTTTAGAAGTATATTTTCTAAGTAGTTAAGATACAATTCATTTGAATGCTTACAAAATTATATTAATATGGTTCTGCAAAAGTAAGAGGTCCTCCTAATCTTTCTTAATATACATCAGAATTTTTATGCATTTTTATTAGTTAGAAAATGTTCGAAGGAAGAACGAAATTCTTAGAATTAGATGCTAAATTTAAGAGAATGAAGGAAATTAAAAATATATAATATATTCTGCGTATGAGTTGCCTTACCTTATTGTACTTCCTTTTCTATTTTATTTAGATTTTTGTGTTTTAAACTGAAAGCTAGATTTACTTATATTTGATGGAATTATATAGTGGTGATTGAGTGTATTCAACTAGCTTTATTTATGAGAGAGACTTAATTTTAAGGAGTTAATTATAGCGTTGGAAATAAAACTTGCTATAGAATAGTCGGCCTTGCTGATTGTCAATCTAGATATTCCCAACTATATTTATAGTTTCTACATATTAGTATCAGATATAAAAATACAGCTGAGAAGAGAAGATAGACTTAGATTCTAAATAATAAGACCCAGATAGCATAATTAGCTTCTAATTTATCAAGCAATATGCATAAAATCACCGTCTTATATAAATTAACCTTAAATATTATAATTATTAAATCTTTCTCCATTCTATCGCTCTCATATGCAAATTCCCTCTGAGCACCTTAGCAACTCTTCTTTATTAATTAACTCAAAATTAAAAGAAGGAAAAGGAAGCAAATAAAAGCAAAGGTCTTTAAAGTGAGCTTATATAATCTGTTAGATTAGAATATGAGATTGGTATCTTTTAGGGGATTTTACTTTTATTATCCTCTTGCTTTAGACATTCAACTATGAAGTAAATTTAGACATTTCTAAGTATCGTTTAGGATTGAAAATATTTAATTGATGAGCATAAATAAGATATAAACATAGAATTGAGATATAGCTAATAATGCATAAATGGTGAAAGTAAAGTTAATACTTTTTGGAATTTAAAGTCCTTTTAATAGATATATTATGAGTAAGTGATTAATTAGAGAATACAATAACTTGATATTAAAACTAATGATTAGTATTGAAGAAGATTGATGATAGAGTATTCTTAAATGACTAA
Organism: Loxodes magnus; assembly: GCA_946699065.1. Classification (NCBI taxonomy): domain Eukaryota; phylum Ciliophora; class Karyorelictea; order Loxodida; family Loxodidae; genus Loxodes; species Loxodes magnus. Next base: position 8,467 of record CAMPDV010005463.1, read on the forward strand.
GATATGATAAAACGGTGCTATTTAAAATAATTCTTAATCATTGAAAGATTTATCTTATATAAAAGAGACATCAAAAACTTTTAACATGCTAATGAGACTTAAATATACTGTGGTAACCAAATAAAAGAAAGTAATTATTAACCAGCCACTACTTAAACTTCTTATCTCCTCTCATTATAATAATATAATGTTATTGCAATAAACTTCATAACTATAAACTTAAAATCCTAGAAAGTCCTCAACATTTAATTTAGAGTAAAAAAGTGATAATATCTGTATACTTCGGCTTTCTACAGTTATAATCAATACTCATATAATTTAAATATGACAATCATATGATTTTTGATATTCAGCAGATTGATATAAAAAACTAAATATAGTTGATAGTACAATAGTTGGTAATGTTAATAATAGTCAATTTATTTATGTTAGGAAGGTAAAAATAGTCTTTATTGGAAAATCTAAGATTTATTTTTTAAGTAAGAGTGCTTAAATGAAACGAAATTAGATAAGGAATTAATAAAAGAATAAAAAGACTTTTCAATACCATCATAACGAGAAAATTATAAGAGAAGAATAAATAGATTAAATATCTAAAATTTATAAGAGACTGCAGAAGTAGATATGATCTACTAATCTCGGCTAATCTCATATTCTTTATCTTATAAAAAAGAATAGTTAAGTTAGAAGAAATTAAGGAAAACATTTTGCTAGAATTAAGGGAGATTATAGTAAGGAATGATAGTGAATTAGTTAATCAGTATTGGTTTTTTTTAATTTTAAATTTAAGAACGAATTACTAGTATCGATTGAGTAACCATTTTTATAATAAATAGAGTCATAAAGATTAACTCAATTCTGCTATTATCATAGAAGCATTAAGGAATAAGAAAAACAATGCTAAGTGGGAAAAACTTAATCCATGTTATTAAGGGTAAAGGACCAAAGAAAAAACACAATAAATCTATTATCTTTAGAGCGAAACAAATAATTATCATTATTAAGATTTCTTAATCCTAGAGCCAACTTTCAAAAAATAATAGAATCTAAGCCAGTCATTTGGTTAAAAATAAGAATAATATCTGTCAAGATTTAAATTAAAAGGTCACTTAATCTATTTTAATTATCTAGGATATCATTTCAAAACTTGACTACAATATAATATCACTAAAAGGAAGTTTAATCTTCTTCTATTCGCTGATATTTATCTTCAGAAAGTAAAAATAATTAAAGATAAAAATGTATATATCATCGCATTTCTATCTTTAATTTCCTTTATTCTAGCTTTAAATTTTTTTCTACTATCTAAAACGTAATGAAGGTAACTATTTTAATTTCCATCCATATATGGTCACCTTAAATAATCTTTAGTTCTCACAATAGTCTCAAACTATTTATATCTATGCATTAAAAATATTCTCCGTATGATAAACTTTAAGCGTAAATATTCTTAGCTACATGCATATTCCCACATAAAACTATAAACAATTACCTGCGATAAATAGATATTTATAATATGTTACTAAGTATTATGTAATAGAGGTAGAGGCTAAATGAAGGTATTATTATCTCAATATTTTTTGGTTCAATTTTTGTGAATTATTAAGCTATAGATGAGGAAGCCTTAAGTGCAGATGGGAATTTATCAAACTGAAGTATTATATAGTTGATTATAGTTTAACAGGTTTTATCTACTAAGACCATAATAAATTGCTCTAAATAAAGTCACCAATATAATATAATTGCTTTTGCTTGATCATCAAATATCAAGTTCCATTTAATCACTTAAAAGTTCTTAATATAATAAATAAAAATAACAGTATAAGAGCTTACAGATAATGAACTTATATATTTTAGTGGATTTCAACGAAAGAAGAATCAAATCTTAACAATGGTAAATTTAAAATAGAGCATATCGTTAAGATTTTTTACTGAATCTTATGCAAAAACTTTTAGAGCTTTGTATACATATAATAAGTATGATATTTGAGGATTTATTAGTAAGATATATAAAAATCATTTTATGATCTTTTATCAATTTACTTAGTCTAATAATATTAATAATTTTGCATGTTCAACTAATAATATTTTTTATCCTTTTAATATCTGTAAGCTATAATATATTTAAAATAGCTTAAACTAGATTTATAAACTCATCAACGAGCCAGTTTTACCTTTGTTCTTATCTCAGCTAATAGCTAGATGAACTCTGTCATTATATTCATACCAAATCTTTAAAGTTAAAGTTTACTTTTTTTAGACCATATTTGTACGTATCTTGAAGTATTTGGTTAGGATTTTTGTATATTTAAACGTAAAATTATTTTTGATAAGTTCTCTTAAATTTTAAAGTTCTCAACAGTTAACTTTTGCTAAATCTCTTTTAAAAGAGCCTCTATAAGGTTACAAGGGTTTCAAGAAGTTATTTATGTTATTTAATTCTTTATGAATAAACTTCATTTGGATTATGATGATAAAAAGTTTTTTATCTTGCAAGAATTTTATCTGGATCAGCTGATTAATTAAGATTGATATTCCTAAGATACTTGCTTTGAAATGTTTGCATACTACGTGATGTCCTCTCGAAATATCGTGATAGCTATTTAAACTACTCTATAGAGTTTAAATCCAGTTTCTTCTATTCTACTTAGAAGCTAATATTAATCTTTATATTTACTGAATAAAGATTTCTTAAGTCTGATTCTTTCCTTTTAGAGTTGTAGTAAGATAGATAATTTCATCTTTAGATCAGAAAGCTCTTTAAGACTCTAAGCAGTATTTTTTTTAAGTATTCTACTCTTATCAAATTCATAAATTAGAGGGTACTTGAAAAAATTCCTTAAAGGAAGCTAATGTATTTGCTTGCTAAGCTGATCAGAATTTTTATTAATCTAGTTTAGTTTATAAGAAAGAAGCTGGGAACATTTTTAGCTTTTAAGTTAACAAAAATATTCCTTTTAAGTTTTTTAATTCTTTTTAGCTTGAGTTGCTTTCAGTAAAAACAGGTCTATCTTCTTTTTCTTAGTTGTTAGACTTAAGTATTTAGTCCATATTGTCTTTAAGTCTAATTAGTACCTACTAATCTAAACAAGTTTTTACCTAAAGTTTTTATTTTCTAAGTTATCTTTTACTAATTCTCAATAAGCTGCTTTTTTATTCTTAGTAAAAGAATATTATCCAAAACTATCTAATATGAAGATCTTATTTCATACCTAAATGGTATGAAATAAAGGTGATAATGATTACATAGAATCTTTTTGCTTATAATTGAAATATCTTTAAAGAGTAAAATTGATAATTTATATGCTAGCTTTTTGGTATGAAGAATAAATGGTAAAATTTAAGTTTCTTATATCTGCTTTTCATGCATTTGTCTAAACAGTTAGACTACCTAGAATTAATACTATCCAATTCCAATTATAATTTCTAAGCTTACTTTTCTCTATTAAACTTGTTATCTAAATTTTATATATTACTTCCTGTATTTAATTTCTTAATTAAATGATTACCTATATATAATAATCTGTTCAGTTTATTTCAATTAAGAAACTATATCCAATCTTATAAGTCACCAATTCCTTCATTCTTACTACTTTTTTCTTAACTGCTACCATATCTAAAACAATATGTCAGCTCTCCTATCATTTATTTCAATCATACTTCCTCACTAAGTAACTCAAACCTTTTTTATTTCTCACTGTATACTTAATCTCTAGGCAGCATTAAAGCAGTCTAAAATAAGTATAATCTTTAAAAGCAATAATATATTAAGTAATATTTGGTTAACTCTTTAAAAATAAATGCCAGCAACTAAATGTGAATATATGAAGAACAAATTAAATAAGAGCTTAGAACTACTAGAAAATCGGAATGTGGCTGTATAATCTGTGGAACATCCTTGGAATCCATTTATAACATCAAAAATCATTTTATATGTAACAAACACAAAATCCCTTTATAAAGACCAATCGAGGCACTATAGACCATTAATTTAGCTATCTAATAAGAAAAGATATTTTACCTTTAGGACATCTGCTAGATACTCAAATAATAGTAATACATTTTTAGTGTCTTAAGGCATATTATAAATAAATTTAATGGGATTAACTAGGTAGATAAATATTTAAATATGCTAATTTTATATACTCATAAAAAGGATAATCAATATTTTTACCAAGCCTCTATGCTTGGCAGAACATTCGCTTAGTAACCGAAAGGTCCGTGGTTCGAGCCCACGTGGAAGCTTTTTTATAATAAAAATGGTAAAATATGTGAATATAGAACAACATTTATTCAATATAAAAGGACAAGAAGGGAGTCGAACCATCGACCTCTGGATCTGCTTATTTCAAGTTAAAAGTATCTAACTCAAAGTTAATTATCTTACCTTCTAAGAAAACAACCATTTTGGTCTTTTTGAAGAATTGCTGCTTTATATGTTTAAAGTACAATTGAGTTTATATAGTTCTAGTAAACTAGTAGTGGGTAAATAAGCAAATATAGAATATTTCTGATTAAAGTACTTTGTAATAAATTATTTGGTAATGATAGGCATCTTAAATTTGAGGATTATACTTTCTTAAATAAACTTAATGCTTTGATAGTAAGAGTGAGTTATTAAACTACTTAGTTATTTGCCCATCTGAATCTAAAAGTTACAGATTAAAAAATTTTAACTACCTTTGTTATAACTTGACATACAAGCTAAATGAAACTCTAATAGTTTTTATTGAAATGTTGGATCTAAATTACTACTTCTAACTCTAAGTTATTAAGATATGATTCATAATGAAATGTATCTAAAGCAAATTAAAATAATAATTATAAAGAAATATTATTTAAATTAGAAGAATTTGCTTAATTTTCTATATGCTAGTATTTAGTTGCTTAGTAAGATATCTTTATTTTCTTCTTTATTTACCAATGTTTTTTCTTTCTTCTGAACTTAGTTCTTTGTTGAAGGATTTATTCAAATGTATTTAAACTGATATTTTTTCAGCGTTATTTGTATAATAATTAGAATTTTTTAATGATCAAGTTAATTTTTCCTTCTCTAAATAAATAAATATAATTCAGTTTAAGATGGCAACATCGTAAATTCAGTTATTTAGTTGTTTAAGGTTTTATTTTATGTGTTTCTTTTAAAATGTTTAAGCTTTTTAAGTAATTCTCTTATTTGCTTGCAAAAATAAGAATTAACTCTTTAATTTTGTTTAGAATGATTTAATTGTTTCAGCTCTTCTTCAATGCTTCTTGAATTATGGTTGAACTTTGATTTGGCTATTAAATATTAGGAATTTTGAAGATTATTGTAAATTTTATTTTAAACATAATCCTCTATTAGGTATAATTATCTAAAAAAATATAAAATTAATAAACAATTAATAGATCTGAGTGATCTAAAAATTTATAGATATCTTTCCAAATAATCTTAAGTAAATCTAATTTAATAGCAATTTTAATATATTTTGAAATAATATTTGATTCCATAGAGAATAGATTATTATTAGATTAACTATGAAGAATTAAATTACCTTTGGGATTAATATAAGCATTTAAATCATTCTACAAAAACCTTAGTTCATTATTTATTTAGAATTTTAGTCTATTTTAATATAACAATGGAATTAAGCAGAGAAGCTCACAATAACATATGATAGCCCCCTTTGCATATGAGGGGATTATGATATTTTCGACCGTATAATGGAATGTAATTAGTAATTAGGTATAAGGAAATGACTATAGTATAAAATTGGGAGTTTTGAAATAAAAAATTTGATTCTTAATGATTGAGTCTATATAAACGTATTTCCTAAAAGTTAAGAATTATAGGTAGAATTACAAATAAAAATATTTCACAGATTAATACTTGGTTGATGAATGGAGCTATTTAAAATAGATATTAATGAATAATCAGAAGATGTTTAGATAAGAAATGCGAAGAGGAAGTGATTGACTAAACTTTATAAATTTAAATGTCTTTAATTGAAAGAAAAATTCTGATAATAAAAGATGTAAAAAAATATTTGTAGTTTAAATTTAAATTATTTAATAGCAATACACATAAATCTGAAAGATAAGCTATTAAAGTAATGGAGATTGATATTAGAGCTTTTTTAAAAAATGTATTATTATAATTTAAAAACATTGAAAAATATATATTAAGTAGCTAAGATAATTGTAAAAATTAAATATATTATAGTTACTAGAAAGAAATAAAACACATAGATTCATATCAATTATAAAAATTAAAAAAGTAGCGAACTAGCAAAAATATTCTTTTATTATATTAAAAATTAAATAAAGAAGTAGTTAATAAATTATTTATTTTAGAGTTTGAAGACAACTTGGCTTTAACCGTGATGTGTTTTCTGAACGTCTTTAACAAAGAAGGAAAAATTAAAATAAAGAAATTTTTGCTTTGAGTAAATATTGATAAGATTATATGCTTAAAATAGCTATCTTTAATTACAAAATTTAATTTCTAAAATCTGGTTTCTTTCCGAAAATATTCTATCAATACTAAGATTTCAAACATAAATAAACTTTAAATGCTTATAAGACATAAACTATGCCTCATTGAAATTAATAATTTTTAGAAACAATTGAATTTATAGAAACATAGTAAAGATAATATTTTTTAATTTACTATTAGAAATGTAAAAGAATGAAAGTAAATATTAACTTATATATAGTAAATTTTTAAATTAATTAAATAATAATTAACTAATAGTCTAATTAAAACATTATATTTTATAAGAATATTTGTTATAAAATTATTACTAATAAGCATGTTTTACATAAATAGCATTATATTTCATATGGTATTTGTTAACCTATTCACTTAAAATATTCTAAAACAGTAAATTTGCATTTTTAATTTAATTTTCTTTAAATTAAATTTCTATTGAAATGTTTAAAATATTGATTATAAAAAATAAAACTACATTACTTTAAAATTTATTAAGATATAGCATTTAAATAATGTTTTTTGAAAGCATAAATCTATAAGTATTAATGTTTTATATGACCAGTTTATAAAGCTTTTTATAAAAATAATAAAATATTGTAATATCATTATACCAATAATATTAATACAGCTAAATTTAATTATTCATCATAGATTCATATAGCCTTAACATACTTTGTAGTTTAATCATTCCTTTATAAAAGTTACTTCTCTAAGTTATATAAGAAGAATGCTAAAAGATAATAGTAATAGAGTTGAAAATCTTAATTTAAATGTTAAAACTGTAATGCTTTTTCCTTAAATAATGATAATTTAATATATATCTGCTATAAACAGTTTATTTAATTAAATTTACTAAAATAAGAATATAATTAAAAATACTATAATATTTTACTAATTTATCAAAAAACTACCTAAATTAATGCATTATTCATTAATATACCTTTCTATTAAAATTAAAGGTTTACAAATATTTAAGATACTTATTATTTTAATATATTTAAAAATTATTACTAAAATTAAGCAACTTCATAGATTGCAAGATAGATAATAAGTAAGAATTTTAGAATGTTAAAAAAGAAAAAAAAAACTTTTTGGAAATTGACAATTAGTTCGAACATGTTTTCGTAAATCAAACACGAAAAAATAATTTCTTCTTTGCAACTTAGTGTAAAGATTTACAAAAAAAATATGCACGAAATCATTTAGACAATAATTAAAAAATAAAAGAAATACAGAAAAAGTTTTTAGTATAAGTAAAATTAAAATTAAGAAAACTTTAGCTTAGTTTAAATTAGGAAAATTGGATAAATTATTGCTAAGTTTAAAAAGATTAGTATTTATTTTTAATCTTTAATTGATGAATTATAAAATTATTATTTTTATCTATTCATAAATATTTAAGAATTTGTATAATAATCTAAATAAAATGGTAAAAAATATTAATAACTATAAATGGTTGTAAGTTTATTTATATTTATAATGTATTTCTATATTTGCTTATTTTTAGTTGTTCTTTTAGCTACAAAATAATTATTAATGTAACTATTATTCAATTTTGTAATATCTGAAGATTCTATAATTTTAATAGATTTTAAGATTATCATAAATAGTAAAATGATAATACTAAAATTAGTATGCTTAATTTTTGAATATGATTTATGGATTCAAATTTTTCTGACAACTTTAGTTTTAAAAAAAATAACTAATTGCTTTTTGTTCAGCTAGAAAATTATCAGAATAATTATATTTTTAAAACTTTAACCGCAAAATGTAATTTTTATCTATTAGTTATAATAAAAAACTAGCATAACAAAATAAAATAATTTGAATATAAAATTACTAACTAATTAATTTTTATTTTGCTATTTAATTTTTACAAAATTAACGATAAATTATAATCAGAAATTAAATTTAAAAATTTAAAAGAATATTATTATTGGAATTAGGAAATAACTTATGAAGAGTAAAGATAAACATTATTTTAAGATTTAAATCTTTAAAATATAAAAAACTCTCAATCAATTTCTTTTTTTATTTTATATCTAATATTTTGTCTATAAAGAGAAAAACAACTGAGGATTCATTAAATGTTAATTTATTTAAAAATGTTTAAATGCTGAAACAAGGTTGAGTAAATTTTGAGCTTAATATAAACTAATGATATAATCACAATAAAGGAACGTTAAATTATATAAATTCTTCAAAGCAAAAAATAAGATGAATATAAAAGATAGAAGATATAAAGAAAAATTCTAAAATATATAATAGAAAACAGGAAAGAAGTTTAAATATTTATTTATGTTTATATTTTATAAACATATTAGCTAAAAATAGAAAATGTTTTAAATAAATAAATAATAAAAATTTTATAAAATAAACTTTATTAGCTTAAACAATATAAAAAGTAATTATCACAATAGTATATGTATGAAGAAACTCTTTTGCTAACTAATTTTTTAATATTATGAACTAAAGAAGCTCGGTATTTACTTTAAAAAGTTTTTAATTGTTATTTACTAAAATTAGATTACTTAAAACATTAATTTTTCTCTTTTATTCGCTTAAAAATTATTTATTTTAAGAATTTATTTATCTTTTATTATGCTTAACCTTAATAATCGATCTTATCAACATCTTTTCCAAAAGATCATTTAGATCTGTAAGCAAGCTTGTTTTAATTAATTGTATGCCCTTTCGATTTGTTCCCTATTTTGGACATCTTTATGAAATCTTTATAATTTTTGAATATCATATTAATATTAATTCCTATCTGATGTATATGATATTCTAAAATATTTTTACTTAATTAGCTTCTGATTAGATAAGATTCAGTATGATATTTTAGTGAATTCTATAATTCATAAAAAATATTTTGAAATAGAGTTTCAAAAATGTATGTTAATTAGATTATATAGCTTCTAATTCTATTTCTTTTGATTTATTTTAATTTATATATATTTTTTTACTCTTTAATGCTGAATTTAGAATATTTTTATAAAGGAAACTTCCTATAGATTACTATTTTCTTCTGAAAATAGCTAAATTTTTAATAAATTCTATTTTGAATAATGATTTCTTTTAATTTAAATAATTTATAATAATAGCAATATTTTATTTTAGGTATATTCAATTTATATTTTTAATAACTATCTATTGCTATAATTGCATAACTTTTAATTATTATTATTCTTATTTATTTATAATATAATTTTTTGCTTATAATATTTTTCCCAATATAAGATAGCATATAATTTATATTTCTTTGGAAGTTTTTAAAATGAATAGAGCAATCTTAAAATAGTAATAGCAAATAGGTATTAAAAATAAATAAGGGTTAAGAATGTTAATATTTATAATGTAAATGATTAATTTTAGTTACTAAATAATTATAAAATTAGAAATATAAAAAATGTATATTGAATAAAAGCATTCTTTATTTCAAATTACATTTGTAAGACATAAATTTAAATCTAATTAATTTAAGTTGTCATATTACCATTAATCACTAAATATAATATTTTATTTTATAAAATTTACTTTTTATCTGTTTATAAGTAAACTTAATTCTTTATATTATTGTTTAAAATCAAAGTTCTTTTACTTATTTTTAAATTAAAACTTAAAATCTAAAGACAATTATTTTCTATAATTTATTGCTTAATAGTTTTTTCCTTCCATTAAGATGATGTTAAAATATTTTAATCTTTTTACTAGATTTTTTAAACAAATATCAGGTTCTAATATATATGTAACCTAATTTGCTTTAATAATCTCTTTATTTATTAATTATTTTACAATTAAAAACTGCTATAATTTAGATATTTTCTAGATGTTTAATAACTTTTAATGTAGAATATTAATTAATGTCCAATATCAATAATTAAGATAATAATTAATGAATGTATGCAGTTTAATATAACTAATCCTAATATATTATTTAATATACTTATCTACAATATTTAAATATATTAAATCTATAACAATTATATAATTTATTCCTATCTAATTAATTAGGATATTTCATTTTAATATTTTAATATTAACCATTATTTAGTATCAAATACAAATGTCATCAATATATAAACCATATATTTCAGCTTCAAGTTTTTTCTTTAACTTAAATTTTAATATAGTATTTAGAATTTTAAAACCTTATTTACTATTATAAAAATTAATTATTTACTAAAAATATTAATTCTCAATGCTTTTTGCTTTAGACTACAGAGGAATTAGTAAGAAATATTTTAGAGGTTAAGCAAATAATCAAATTAAAATTGTAAATTAAGGAATTCAGTACCATAGTAGGATTTTATTAAGTTGAATATCAGTAACAATCTTTTTTTTTCTTATATGTTAATAAATATTTAACTTTTTAACAAAATTAATTAGTTATTTATTAATATATAGTCCTTTTATGCATAATTATGATACTTAATAATCAATTTTTATAATTATAATCATAATTAATTATAGTGATACCATCCTTGTTGGGTTCATCACTTTTAAATAATTTAATAGTTTTGTTAAATTTTCCATTTCCAGTTTTCTTTTTGGTCATTTTCTTAAAGTAAATATATTGCTGTAGTGCGTTCTCCAATCTTGATAATTGGAAACTAATTTCAATCGAGTTCCATTCCAAACATTTGTCTATTTCTTCTTTATTGCGCATATGCAAGCGTCCATCAGTATTTCCCCTTATAATATACATTTTTTTCCTATATACGAGTCCTTCTAGAGTGCTGTTTAGATTACATATGGATTTCCATAACTTAAAGCTTTTCTAATTCTATTTTTTTTTAATTTTCAACATTATCTTAAAATATGTCCCTGTTTCCTGCATTACCAGTATTACTTTTACTCTTTTACTATAGTAATTTTTGCTGGTTATAGATTCGATCACATCTATGGGATTATTTGTTATTGTATTTTTAAAAAATAAGCTTTCAGTCAATTTCGTTAATTAAGATTTTGAATTCTATTTGTTCAATTCTCAATTTGACCTGGTTGGAAATTTTCTTTTTTTAGTATTTAGGTGTATGACATTAGGTATGCGATTTTTCATTCTAGTTCTTATACGTTTCTTAAAAGTTTAAAATTCTTATATTGCATTACTTTAATTTCTTGAAGAATATTTGGGTTGATCATAAACGATTGGGATGGATCCTGTTTATAAGGGACTTATTGCAAGAAATGTTCCACTTTTTAATAATATATTACAGATTTTTTCACATATAATAATTAATTATTAAAATAAGAAAAATTATATATATCTATTCTAAAAAATAAATGGTTTTTAATATATTTTCATTACTTTATTATGAATATTTATTTTTAAATATTAAACTAATTAGATTAATATAAAGTAATAGCTAAATAATAAAAGTGTAAAATTTGCTTAAAATTTATTGAAAAAATGCTTCAGAATCATAAAAATTTTAATATAATCTATGACTTAGAAATATAATAATGAATATCTTTATTAATCATCTTAATAAATAGAAATAAATTAAAGAATGGAAAAAAGAATTTAAGCAAAATAATTGATTCTATCTTAATTAGCAAGTATATTTAAAGCTACTTTAGGCATTAATATTTATTAGAAAAAATTACTATATAGTAATTAATAATTTTTAACAAATATTTGAAGCTGTTTAAGAAAACTTAATTTTTAATTTTAACACTTTAAAGTTTTTTAAATATATCTTGCTAATTTTTATATATATAAATATAATACTTTAAAAATTTTAGATTTAAATAAATAATATTCTTGTAACAGATTAAACCATTTTTAATAAATTAGCAGCTGAATTTTTTAAGAATATTCTTATTCTAAAGTATATTTATTTTTTAAATTACTTTTTCTTAAAGATATATATATTAAAAATATTATAATTGCTTGAATTAAAATAAATTAAAATTCAATTTTGAAAAATAGTTTATAAAAAATGGATATTAAAATGGAAATAAAAAGAGTATTAAAAAATTTGATTTTTTATTTTTTAATCATCAATAAAATAAGAAAATGATAGGAAATAGATAATAATTTGATTTTTTAACTATAAAAAACAAATAAGTTTTATATTAAGTTGCTATAAATATTTAATAAACGATCTAAATGATATAAAGAAATATTAAACTATAAAAGATAACTAATAAAGAAAATGATTTAGAAATTTTAGTTATATTTTTGAATGTAAAAAATTTATATTAAAACTTATTTATAATTAATGAAAAAATTATAAGAAAACAATATTGATTTATAATTGAAAAACTTAAACATAGAAAATTAGTTAATTTAAGTTTTGCTGATTTCAGTTTAAAAAAGAATATTTGAAAATTTAATTTCTTAGATATCTTAATAATAATTAAAAGCTGAAGAATACAGGAATAGTATCAGAATTTATACAATCCTGAAAAATAAAGATAAAGTTTTATAATATGCCTATTACTATCAATTGTAATTATAAAATAATATACCATAAATCTGCAACTCTAAATTAGAACAAAAATTCTTTAGAAATATTATTAAGTAATCTAACATCAAAATGTACATTTAAAAAACTATGTGGAGCCAAAAATCTAGAAAAAGTTTGTTTCATAGAATGAAAAAAACTGAGTCTAATTTTTTAATATTTATTTTTATTTTAACTTTTTAAGCTTAAAATTCCTTCTAAAATGTTTTTACTTCTAAGAGTTCAATATCAACATTTAACATTGACTATCTTAAATTTTTATATGTTTGACAGTTTCTATTTATTTGTATTTTAAGATAATATTGTGTCGAAATAGTTGAGCAATATAAAAGATGAGTAGTTTTACAGTAATTAATAAAGCTTATTAGAAAAATTTTATTATCTTCCAGGGAAATTTTCTGATAGGACTTTTTAATAAAGTATATGCACCTCAAAAATCACATATTTTATCTTGTCTATTTAAACAATTGGATATCTATTGACAAAATTAAGATAAATTATTATAAGAATAATTTGCTTAAAAGTTTAGCTAATGCTTTACTTTGCTCAAAGTAGTAAGGCCCCTAAATTGATGCAATTTGTTTTTCTTATTCTTTTCCTTTTCATTTTATTTTTATATTTTTCATATGAATTTTATTATATTATCTGTTTTTCTTTTTAAGTAATATTTTTTTAATAGATTCTATTATTATTTAGTTTCTTCAAATAGTTATTTAAAAGCTTCTTGCATATTTAAATTAAATTTATTTGTTACAATTCTATCTGTTCTATTATATTTTTTATTATATTTTTATTTTTTCCATTTTCCAACTTTATAATTCAATATTTATTTTTGTATATTAAAGATAATTATAAGTGTTTATGTATCCATATCACCACATTTACATTTATTTTTCTTAGTCTCTATATCTATCTTAAAAATATTGTTTTAAGAATAATAATTAACTTCTTAGCTTATATATTATTTTACTTTCTTTTGTATTATTTCTATTTAGAGTAAATATGTTATTTTTTAAATTGCTTGTCATTTTTAGAATTGATTTATTTTATTAATGCAGCTTAGTGTTTAATTAAACTATAATATAGTATAGATATATTACTTTTAATCTTTCTTTCTTGTTTATTTATTTGTTTATTTAGATTTATTTCTTTAAATATTTTTTGCTTTTAGTATTTGTATTAATGCTATTTATTATTAGAAAAATTTACTTTTTTCTTAAATTTATAATTTTTAAGTTTCTATATTCATGTTTAAAGATATACTAATTAGTATAATAGTAAAGGAAACATTTTGCTCATTTTGTCAATAGAAAGTTACCAGAATCAATAAATAAGAATATGACTATAATGATATAAAAAAGAGTAAAATATTGATTGAAGAAATAAAAATCTCTATAGCTCTAATAAATATAATTTAAAGAATATATGATTAATTAATGACTAACTATTTATAATAATCAATTTAAATAAACCAATTATTATCTAAAAAATTAAGAAGATTTAAAAAAGTAAACATCTTAAAACATATGATAAATATAATAAATCAATAGATTTTACTTGAAGGAATTTGAAAAAATACTATTTTATTTGACTCTTTATAGATATAGAGAAAATACTTGACATTATAAATAATTAACTTTTATTCATATAATTACAGAGAATTAACATGCCTTATTACTTAATTTAGATCAAAAAAAGATATAAGCAACTATTTTAATTGCATTTTAATTTAGATGGATAAATAGCAAGAAAAATTTAATATAAAAATAGAATATTGTAAGGAACTCCTCATGATCTATATTGGCTTTAATTTATTACGATCAAGTATTAAGATACTTAAATAAATTTGAAAATTTGAGATACAAAATATAGAATAATTATCATTAAAAATTAATATGAGCAGATAATTTAATATTAATCTCAAATTCTTAAACAAATATATAAACTTTGATTAATAAAATTGATGAAATCTTATATACAGTACTAATGAAGATAAATTTAGAAAAATGCGGAATTATAAAATAGCTTCTTTATATTATAAAATTCAAACAGTAATAACTTAAATTTTAATACTCTAATTTTAATAATTTTAAATAAAAACTTAGCTACAATTTTTTCTTAGTGTAAGAAGAAAGGTCTTGTGCTTATAAAGCAAAATAAATTAATAATTAAAATAGTAAACATTAATTTTTTAATATAAAGGATTTATTATTTCTTATAATAAAATTTAGAGAAAATAAATAAAATAAATAGTTATGTAATAAATTTAGATTAACAAATATACTTTTTTCTATACAAATAGACTTTAAATAAGTTACTTAAAATATATTTTAGTAAATTTTTATAAGAATTACATAAAAATAATTAACTGCAGTAATTCATATTAAGTTATTGATAATTAGTTAGTTGTTAATATACTGTCTTAAAAAACATCAAAAAAGATTAAAAAAAATAAATAATGTAGACTTTACTAATTATCAATCCTAGATGTGATAGAACTAAAAGATTAAATTTTTTTATAAAGTTAACTGCATCAAGATAAATATGTTTATTACAATTTGAAAACTATAAATATATACAAATATAAAATAATTGCTGAAAAAATAATAAAGAAGAAGCAATTGAAAAAGAAAATTCCTAAAATTAAAAATTTTATTGTTTTTGATAGGAAATTTCTAATAATAGTTACAAAAGAAAATTAATATATACTTTTCACTTTTTCAAAATTTGAAATAGCGATTATAAAATTTAAATATGAAATTTCATTAGAAGGAGTTAAATAATTTTTAAAAGCAATAACTTAACCTATTACAAATAAATAAGCAAAATTTTAAAAAATTAGAGCAATTAATCAGACGAAGTAATTTAAATTATCCAACCAATTTTTCATAGTTTTTAATATTTTATTTAAATTAATTTATTATTATTTTTTAGAGATTAAGGACAGTCTAACTTTCTTCGTGAATAATACACTTAACAACCTTTTTACTGATATAACGGGATATTCTGCTGATCATTTCCGCAATCAGAGACCACCATGTGTATTGAATGCATAATCTATAATCATAGATTTAAAGTCCCCTACTAAAAATTAATAATTTCCAAATGCAATCCCTTCAAGATATTAGATCCATTAAGGTTCTTCCCTAAGGATTGGAGATATAAATTAACAGTTTAAAATTTTACTCCCGTTTTTCTTTTAATTATATGTTAAAATAAATAAATTTACTGTTAGAAAAGAGAGATTTTCTAAATTTTCCTTATCAATTACAAATTAATTTTATAAAATTAGATTTAAAAATTACATAATTTTAAAACTTAAAACATTAAGCGTAAAAAAATTATAAATAAACTAAATTGTTAAGATTTCCATTTCCTTAATTTATTAACGATAGTAAAATAGTTTTCTAATTTACTAATTATTTTGGTTTAATTAAATATAATTTAGATTTTTTTTAATTATTTGTTTAAACTTAACTTTATAAAAATTTTATGTTGCCGCATAATTTTTTTTGTAATAATATACTATTAGAAAATTTTAATAAATTAAAAAAGTATATTTTTGAAACTTATATGAACTAATCAACTTCTATTCAAAAATGATTTCAAAAAAAATCTAAATTATAATGAATTGTTTTATTTGCAAATTAATATTAAAGAAGAGGCAATAATAGAAGATTATAAATTTTTTTTAATCTTTAAGTGAATCAATAATATATTATGAATAAAAATATAGTAAAAATAAATAATTTATATTTAAAATGAAATTTTTATATAAATTCTGATAATTATCTAAGAAGTATATAAATTTAAATAAAGCTAAATAGAATTTAAAAATTAATAAGAAATTTCATTAATAGAAACTAATATATTTATCTAAAAATAGAAAAGATAAGACAAAATAATTTTATAAAAGGATTAATTTTTTTACTCAAAAAAGCAATTAGATATATAAATAAATAATTAAGCTTTAAATTTATTTAATTTTAATTTATTTGTACTAAATTAAAAAATTTCATCAGTTTTAATTTTACATATTTGCGAAGAAATATAAGTAAAAATATATATTTAAAATTATTGATTAAGAGATTATTTAATGATATATAAGATGAGTTGCTTGATATTTAATTTAAAGATAATATAATTATAGTAAATAATATAAAAAAGACATAATTAAGAAAATAATATTTTCATTTTGGATATAAATTGATTGATAAATTAAAAGAAAAATACAAAAAGTGTTTAAGACTTTAAGAGAGTAGAAGATGATAATATAAATGAAAATAACTTTTTATATAAATTTAAAAAATAAAAATTTAATAATAAAGATTATTAACCTCATAACACAATTAAGAATTTGATTAGAGTGATTATTTTCTGATTTTTATATCTAAAAAAATTATGGTATAAATAATTTTATATAAATTAGTTTTATACGTTGGATAAGCGAAGTGAAATGTCAAATACTCTAATAATTACGAAACTACTAGATTTTAAGTAAAAAATTAAAAATGCTTATATGATACGATGAATTATTCGATGGAAAGGGAATTTACTTTAATCTTAAAGCATCATATCAAGCATTTTTGATTTTAATTGCTTTAATTCGAAATTTATTTCATCAATCTTAAAGATACTATTTAATAATATGAGGCACATATTTTTTGCAAATAAATTATTCCTATATAAGGTATCAATAAATATTATTTTGTAATATTATTTCGATTTTTTTCTCTTAAAAGGCAATCTATTTGATAGCTTTTATTAATCTTAAATTTTTCATTTTTTTAAACAAAATTGATCATATTTTTTAATAATTTACGTTTTATCTTTTTTAGTATTTCTTATCAATTTATAGATGCATTTATAAACCAGTTCTTAGTTTCTTTATATTATAAAATTATATTAAAAAAATTTGCCTTTTTATTTTTATTTGAGTAATTAAAATTTCATTTAAAATTGTTGTAACGGAAATTAGAAACGTTACAATATATTTTAGAGTCTAAATACTTATATACATTAATAGAAATTTATTTATAATTTTTACTAATGGGAGTTATTGCAATTTAAAATTAGATTTTTATTTTAATAATTTTACTGTTATATTATTAAATTTGTTGAAAGTAAAAAATTTATTTTTATAAAGTATCTTAAATAAAAATTTTCAGTCTACAATTTCTTAATTTGTAAACCGTAAATAAAATTATTGAAATATAATTTATTAATTAAGGCTACAAGAAAATTCTCTAAAAATTTATTAAATTAACAATTATCTTTTTGCATTATTTGGTAAAAATTGTTATTATCAAAAATGTTTATTATTTTTATATTTCATCTCTTATAATAATTTCATTTATAATAAAGCTTTTAATAAAAAATTTTAGAATTATATTCAAAAAATTTTAAGTTTATTTAAACTAAAAATATATTTAGCTTTCAAGTAATTAATTAGATATATATATTTAAATTAACTTCTATATTTTATTCGTAATTTTATCTAAATCTTTAGTTTTCGATTTTTTTAATATTTTTTAATTTCTGCTGCATAATTTTTATCACAATTTTTTCTATTAATTAATTTTATCATCGTTTTATAGTAATAATTTATTTGAATTTTCTTTATTTAATCCATTTCGAAAGTCAGAAGTAATTCTTTTTGAGATAAAAAATTAAATCAATTTTTAATTTAATATTTATATAAAACAATTTATTGAATAATTTTACAAATTTAAGCAGATTCTTTTTTCATTCTTAATTATACTTAAGTTTATACAAAAATATTCTTTTTTAATTATCTAAATTTATTTTTATCTTAAAACTTTCATTAAAAATTTAACTTTATTAATATGTAAAATCCTTAATTAATTTACAAATTCAAACTTTAGTTAATTTATATTTCTTTTTAATTAAAAAATTAAAATTAAGGATTTTAGCTCTTTTTATTCAAAGAAAAGCTAAGTCTTTATTCTATTAATTTGTAAGTGGTAGAATGAACTTTTCTTTCAACTAAACTTTTTAAAACGTGATATATTTTATTTCAGAGATAGTAAAATTTATAAAGATATTTTATTGTTATAAATATAAATATTTAGATTGATAACCTCTATTTTTAGAATACATTGATTGTTCTTATAGTAAATTCCAATGAAATAATTAGTTTTAATAAATTGATACTAATTAAATAATTTATATTTTAATAATCTTTTTGTTAATAACTAGTCTAAATTCTTTCTTTGAGTCTTTTTAGTTGAAACTATATTTTTCAATCAAATTTTAATTTTTTACTAAACATAATTATGTCTATATAATTAAATTAAGATTTATATAAGGAAGTAAATTAAATTAGATATTTACTAAATTTATTCATATATTTAATTAATTTTTTCTATATAAATAAATGTTTATAATAAATAACTTTTATATTTAATGATATTATTATTTCCTAAGTTTTTTTTATTTTTTAGTTATTAAATTATTAAAAGTTTGATAACAAAAAATATTTAGTACGAATATATTAATGAAAAATAGTATATATTTTTATCTTTGCTTATTTTTATTGAAACACACTCAATTTAAATAAATTAAATATCTTAAGTAAAAATTTTTAAATATTTGCTCTTTTATTTTTATATTATTTTAAATTTTTCTGATAAAATAAGCTAAAGACATTTTACTATTGCAAAATTAACTTTTTTTTTAATTTTAATTAAATTAAGATATTTCATTTTATTGGTATTAGAATTTTTTATATTCATAATAAAATTTATAATAATAATATGCTATTAAAATTAAAATTTTTCATTATGATGTATATCAACTTATTTTGGAAGACAATAGTTTCAGCTTTCTGCATTTGAATAAAAATGTTTAAGGCATACTATTTTTTCGAAATTTGAAGCCTGGACTTTTTTAGATTTATTTTCCTCTTTTTATCTGTCTTGGTCGTTATCGCTTCTTTCTTGAATTTTAAAATTTACTTGCTAGAGTTTCAATACGTTCGATTCAATCATGCTTCTTCTTATTTCTTCTCTTTTTTTCTTAAGTCCCTTTATTCCTTTGTTTCTGCCAATAAAAATTTATTATATGATTGTTTTCTTCTTAAATATTCTAAATCATTAAAATTAATAAAAATAGATATTGTTTATGTTTTTATTATTGATATTTTATTTTAAAATATAAATATTTATTTTTGCTATTAGAATTATTATGCAATAACTTTAATAACGTTATTTAATTATTGCTATAGTTTTTAAATATTTCTGTAATTTTATTTTAGTATTTATCAAATTAAAATCTTTTTTAATAAATATAATTTACATTTTTTTAAGTAGGTAATATATAAACTATTTCATTTTTTGGTTAAAAATTTAAAGAATGGGGGAATATTTATATTACTTTTAATTTAATGTTTTTAATCTTCTTTTTATACTTTAATGCTTTTTAAAATATTATTATTTTTTTCAAAATTTTCATTCAAAAAATATTATAACTCAAATTAACTTTCGATTTTTCTCTTTTTTGGTATTTTAATTTTAAAAAATGAAATAAAAAAGTGAGAATAGAATAATATAATTATATTATCTGAACAACTAAAATAGATTTAATTATAAAATAATTTTTTTTATTTATATCAATAATAACATAATTTATTATTGTAGTGTCATATTTGATTGGTTTATCATATATTAGAGTTTATAAAAATTTTTCCTTATCAGAAATTTTCAATGATATATTCATCTATTAATCTTGCGTTTCCGGGTCGTAGATCCTTATAAATTGCTTTTTCTCATCTAATGCTTATAAATTAAGGCCTAGTTAACATAATAATTAGATATATTAAAAAAACAAAGACAAAGATATAATTTAAGAAATTAAATCATATTTTTTAATTTTATTATAAGAAATAAGAAAGGATTTTAATTGCAAAACTAGTATCTTAGTTAAAATTTTAATCTGTATATTCTTCAAAAATTCAGCAGCTAATTTATTAATTACTCATAAAAACCATAATGCTAAGATTAAAAAAAATATCAATATTATATGTAAATAACTAGAAAAATTATATTTTATAAAAAGATTTAAAAATAATGAGAATTAATAAAGATATAAAGTTGATAAGTTAAATATTTAGATTACAAATTTTTAATTTGAAATATATAACTTAACTATTATTTTAATTATTTATCTATTTTATATTGTCTGCCTGTTTCTTATTAAAAAAGGATATATAAGATCTTTTTAATTAATTGTTTTTAACTTTCGTTTGAAATAAAATATTCTTCAAAAAATTAGCAAATAATTTATTAAAAATGGTTTAATCTGTTATAGGAATATTATAATTCATTTTATTCAGCATAAAAAATAAATAAAATAAACTTAAAAAAAAATAAAAATTTCTTTGCGAAAAATAAAACAGAAAATGAAATCTGATATTATTGAGTTAATCAAATCTATTGATAAGGTAATAAACATACTTAATATAAAGAATTATCATTTACACTTCAAATTAATTATCTAAAACACAAAGAAAAATAATAATCCAAAAGTTAATAAATATTTGTTCTAAAACCTCAAAATATGAGCAAAGAGGTGATCCAATGCTGATAGAGGTAACTGGCAAGAAGAAGAAGGCTAAGCCAATCAAAGTAATTAAAGGGTGCTAATATTGTAATTCAGAGAAACATCTATGAAGAAGATGTGAATAATTACTAAACTTTAAGAACCAGTATTGGAGAAAATAGAGGAAACAGCAAGCGTAACAAAAGAAAATATTCAACCAAGGAAAATTAGAGAGAGACTATTCATGAACTAGCTTGGAAATAATTATAGGAAGAAACCTTTACTGAACGGAGACATATTAAGAGACAACAAGAAAAATCGGGGTGGGAGAGAAGTAGAGACCTATAAACTTTTTTTAAATCCCGGAGCAATCTGGAATCGGCATGAAGAGGTGAAAATCCTCGAAAATAGCCAAACTTAACTATTTTAATAATAAACCTCAAAATATTAATTTAGAATCTCAAGTAAAATAAAAGTAACATTATTGCTCCTTTAGATCTAAAAATAAGAAAATAAAATAATTATTTTATTAATTATAGCTAAAAATAATTATTAAAATAAATTATGTCTATTAAATTAAATTAACCATTAAAGAGGATTTTCTTCCTACAAATACTAAAATTTCTTACTTAATGATACTTTAATCTTAAAAATCAAAAATTAACTAAAAACTGAAGAATTTTCAAAATTGTACTGAAAAAAATTTTAATATAAAAAAGCTTTTACAAAATTTGAATTTTCTCATGCATCTTATTTCATCCTACTTCATCTTCTAAAAAGAATTCTTATTACAAAAAAATTTCATAAAAAATTAATTAAGATGAAAATAATTAAAAATTTATAGCAGATCTACTAAAAATATCAAAATGGAAAATATGATTATAATTATAAAATTACTTTTTTATATATCTTAAATTTTCTTTATTAATCAATGCTGTCAAATGTTATTTACTATTAAATTGTTTTTATTATAAAATAAAAAAATAGGAAATTAAATCAGAAGCAAAAATTATTAAAGTAAAAGAAGATTTAATCTAAAAAATATTAAAATTTTTATTAATTTAATTAAATGCCAAAATAATATAATGTAATGGTATTTAGTTTATTTTTAAGTATTCATTATATTTAAAAAAATTTAAATTCCAATTTATTGAAAATTCATAATACTAAAAAATAGTAAATATACTTATATAAAAATAATTGAAATTAAAGAGGGTGGAAATGGGACCTGAGATGCACAAGGGACCTTCAGCAGGTTTAAAGGGACTTGCGATGAAGATGCAATCCCCCGTGCTGAAAAATAGGCCATAGAAAGGCTGAATTACCCTCCCTCAATAACTTGTGCACTCTGTGGTGCATTCATCCTTGGACTTCCCAACTAAGGGACTCAATTACACCTCCTACTAACTCAGACTGAGGCGCCGCCTTGGAGTGATCTCTCCACCTTTTAGGAGCTACCTAGGCAGATCGGCGGTTTCTGCCAGTTGAAGACGGACTGGATGGCGATATTCGCCTATAAAACCGAGAAATGGGTCCAGGCGAGACGATAGGATAGCCCAGGAAGACATCAACAAGAAGAAAAGATTAGTGATGATGTGCACTTAACACACATCAGGTAGGTATCTATTAAGATAACAGTCCCTTCCTTAACACTTAATTTAAATTTAAATTTAAATACTTATATAAAAATTTTATTAGACATAAAAATTGAATTAAAAGAAAAAATTTAAAACAAATTTTCATCTAGTATGAATCAAAATTAAATTTTATATATATTTATTTAATTAAATTTGATAGTGTCTTTTATCATATATAAAATTTGCATATGCTCATAAATTTATTATTTATATATTTTCATTACTTTATTATCATATACTTAAATAAGTTAAAATTGTTTGAAAATTATTTAAATCGCTTACTATTTTAAACGATTCTTCTAATGAATTTTCTTCCAAAGCAACAATCTTGAGTTCAGTATTTTGATAATGTGTATGCTCTTGAAAATTTCAATAGATCTAGCATCGCCCTATCAGAAATTTAAATCCATTTAGAAAGATTAGATCTTCCAGTTTAGATAATGAATCTTCTAGTTCTACTTTATGACTTATAAATTTTTATAAATTTTCTGATTGTGATTAAAAGTTAATTTTTTAAATATATTTTCAATGCTCTATTTATTACTTTAATTACAAAATTATAAATCTAATACTCATTATATGTTTAATTTTTATTCCTTTTGTTAGCAAGTTATTAAAAAAAATTTAGGTTTTCATACTAAGAAAAAGCAAATAAGTAATCTTAATTTTTCATATTATTTTCTATTTAAATTTTAATCTCTTTTTCTGTTATATAGTTTAACTGTTTTTTTTTAAAATTTAAATACTAAAGTTTTAGATAAAACTTAATAAATTTAAAATATTTTAAAAATATAATTAGCATTTATTTTGGCTTTAAGTAAAAGATATAAAATTTACAGAATTAGCTATTTTTTTATTTTCAAATATAATATAAATTTTAAGAATTAGAAACTAAAATTATGATATTAAGACTTCTTCCATTAAACATATAACTTCATTTATTTAAGTTTTAAAATTTCATATTGAGCTAAAGTGGGCCCTTAGAATATCTTTATGGAAAAATTTAGAAAATAATTTTTCTGTTGCATTCGATCCAAGTTGGAGGGAGTAGTTAACTCTCAATAATGTTAAAACTTACTACCGGAAGAAGTTGGATCTCTCAGAAGATAATTTAATTAGAAAATAAGGAACATTTTAAATCTCGGATTGTATTTGTGGATTGAAAATCACATAAAAATCCTAATAAATTGTTCTTTAAGTTGAACTTA
>CAMPDV010005464.1:0-34990 GCA_946699065.1 Loxodes magnus
AATTAAAATTTTAATACCAGAGTGAGTTAACAATGTATGAAAAATAGTTGAGTAATTTTTAAAGTAAAAAAAAACATTGGATATGTTTTGAAGTGAGAAATTAAAATTTTAATACCAGAGTGAGTTAACAATGTATGAAAAATAGTTGAGTAATTTTTAAAGTAAAAAAAAACATTGGATATGTTTTGAAGTGAGAAATTAAAATTTTAATACCAGAGTGAGTTAACAATGTATGAAAAATAGTTGAGTAATTTTTAAAGTAAAAAAAAACATGGATATGTTTTGAAGTGAGAAATTAAAATTTTAATACCAGAGTGAGTTAACAATGTATGAAAAATAGTTGAGTAATTTTTAAAGTAAAAAAAAACATTGGATATGTTTTGAAGTGAGAAATTAAAATTTTAATACCAGAGTGAGTTAACAATGTATGAAAAATAGTTGAGTAATTTTTAAAGTAAAAAAAAACATGGATATGTTTTGAAGTGAGAAATTAAAATTTTAATACCAGAGTGAGTTAACAATGTATGAAAAATAGTTGAGTAATTTTTAAAGTAAAAAAAAACATTGGATATGTTTTGAAGTGAGAAATTAAAATTTTAATACCAGAGTGAGTTAACAATGTATGAAAAATAGTTGAGTAATTTTTAAGGTAAAAAAAAACATTGGATATGTTTTGAAGTGAGAAATTAAAATTTTAATACCAGAGTGAGTTAACAATGTATGAAAAATAGTTGAGTAATTTTTAAAGTAAAAAAAAACATTGGATATGTTTTTGAAGTGAGAAATTAAAATTTTAATACCAGAGTGAGTTAACAATGTATGAAAAATAGTTGAGTAATTTTTAAAGTAAAAAAAAACATTATGTTTTGAAGTGAGAAATTAAAATTTTAATACCAGAGTGAGTTAACAATGTATGAAAAATAGTTGAGTAATTTTTAAAGTAAAAAAAAACATTATGTTTTGAAGTGAGAAATTAAAATTTTAATACCAGAGTGAGTTAACAATGTATGAAAAATAGTTGAGTAATTTTTAAAGTAAAAAAAAACATTGGATATGTTTTGAAGTGAGAAATTAAAATTTTAATACCAGAGTGAGTTAACAATGTATGAAAAATAGTTGAGTAATTTTTAAAGTAAAAAAAAACATTGGATATGTTTTGAAGTGAGAAATTAAAATTTTAATACCAGAGTGAGTTAACAATGTATGAAAAATAGTTGAGTAATTTTTAAAGTAAAAAAAAAACATTGGATATGTTTTGAAGTGAGAAATTAAAATTTTAATACCAGAGTGAGTTAACAATGTATGAAAAATAGTTGAGTAATTTTTAAAGTAAAAAAAAACATTGGATATGTTTTGAAGTGAGAAATTAAAATTTTAATACCAGAGTGAGTTAACAATGTATGAAAAATAGTTGAGTAATTTTTAAAGTAAAAAAAAACATTGGATATGTTTTGAAGTGAGAAATTAAAATTTTAATACCAGAGTGAGTTAACAATGTATGAAAAATAGTTGAGTAATTTTTAAAGTAAAAAAAAACATTATGTTTTTGAAGTGAGAAATTAAAATTTTAATACCAGAGTGAGTTAACAATGTATGAAAAATAGTTGAGTAATTTTTAAAGTAAAAAAAAACATGGATATGTTTTGAAGTGAGAAATTAAAATTTTAATACCAGAGTGAGTTAACAATGTATGAAAAATAGTTGAGTAATTTTTAAAGTAAAAAAAAACATTGGATATGTTTTGAAGTGAGAAATTAAAATTTTAATACCAGAGTGAGTTAACAATGTATGAAAAATAGTTGAGTAATTTTTAAAGTAAAAAAAAACATTGGATATGTTTTGAAGTGAGAAATTAAAATTTTAATACCAGAGTGAGTTAACAATGTATGAAAAAATAGTTGAGTAATTTTTAAAGTAAAAAAAAACATTGGATATGTTTTGAAGTGAGAAATTAAAATTTTAATACCAGAGTGAGTTAACAATGTATGAAAAATAGTTGAGTAATTTTTAAAGTAAAAAAAAAACATTGGATATGTTTTGAAGTGAGAAATTAAAATTTTAATACCAGAGTGAGTTAACAATGTATGAAAAATAGTTGAGTAATTTTTAAAGTAAAAAAAAACATTGGATATGTTTTGAAGTGAGAAATTAAAATTTTAATACCAGAGTGAGTTAACAATGTATGAAAAATAGTTGAGTAATTTTTAAAGTAAAAAAAAACATTGGATATGTTTTGAAGTGAGAAATTAAAATTTTAATACCAGAGTGAGTTAACAATGTATGAAAAATAGTTGAGTAATTTTTAAAGTAAAAAAAAACATTGGATATGTTTTGAAGTGAGAAATTAAAATTTTAATACCAGAGTGAGTTAACAATGTATGAAAAATAGTTGAGTAATTTTTAAAGTAAAAAAAAACATTGGATATGTTTTGAAGTGAGAAATTAAAATTTTAATACCAGAGTGAGTTAACAATGTATGAAAAATAGTTGAGTAATTTTTAAAGTAAAAAAAAACATTGGATATGTTTTGAAGTGAGAAATTAAAATTTTAATACCAGAGTGAGTTAACAATGTATGAAAAATAGTTGAGTAATTTTTAAAGTAAAAAAAAACATTGGATATGTTTTGAAGTGAGAAATTAAAATTTTAATACCAGAGTGAGTTAACAATGTATGAAAAATAGTTGAGTAAT
Source organism: Loxodes magnus (assembly GCA_946699065.1). Classification (NCBI taxonomy): domain Eukaryota; phylum Ciliophora; class Karyorelictea; order Loxodida; family Loxodidae; genus Loxodes; species Loxodes magnus. The sequence goes on from CAMPDV010005464.1 coordinate 2,693, forward strand.
TTTTAAAGTAAAAAAAAACATTGGATATGTTTTGAAGTGAGAAATTAAAATTTTAATACCAGAGTGAGTTAACAATGTATGAAAAATAGTTGAGTAATTTTTAAAGTAAAAAAAAACATGGATATGTTTTGAAGTGAGAAATTAAAATTTTAATACCAGAGTGAGTTAACAATGTATGAAAAATAGTTGAGTAATTTTTAAAGTAAAAAAAAACATTATGTTTTGAAGTGAGAAATTAAAATTTTAATACCAGAGTGAGTTAACAATGTATGAAAAATAGTTGAGTAATTTTTAAAGTAAAAAAAAACATTGGATATGTTTTGAAGTGAGAAATTAAAATTTTAATACCAGAGTGAGTTAACAATGTATGAAAAATAGTTGAGTAATTTTTAAAGTAAAAAAAAACATTGGATATGTTTTGAAGTGAGAAATTAAAATTTTAATACCAGAGTGAGTTAACAATGTATGAAAAATAGTTGAGTAATTTTTAAAGTAAAAAAAAACATTATGTTTTGAAGTGAGAAATTAAAATTTTAATACCAGAGTGAGTTAACAATGTATGAAAAATAGTTGAGTAATTTTTAAAGTAAAAAAAAAACATTATGTTTTGAAGTGAGAAATTAAAATTTTAATACCAGAGTGAGTTAACAATGTATGAAAAATAGTTGAGTAATTTTTAAAGTAAAAAAAAACATTGGATATGTTTTGAAGTGAGAAATTAAAATTTTAATACCAGAGTGAGTTAACAATGTATGAAAAATAGTTGAGTAATTTTTAAAGTAAAAAAAAACATTATGTTTTGAAGTGAGAAATTAAAATTTTAATACCAGAGTGAGTTAACAATGTATGAAAAATAGTTGAGTAATTTTTAAAGTAAAAAAAAACATTGGATATGTTTTGAAGTGAGAAATTAAAATTTTAATACCAGAGTGAGTTAACAATGTATGAAAAATAGTTGAGTAATTTTTAAAGTAAAAAAAAACATTGGATATGTTTTGAAGTGAGAAATTAAAATTTTAATACCAGAGTGAGTTAACAATGTATGAAAAATAGTTGAGTAATTTTTAAAGTAAAAAAAAAACATTGGATATGTTTTGAAGTGAGAAATTAAAATTTTAATACCAGAGTGAGTTAACAATGTATGAAAAATAGTTGAGTAATTTTTAAAGTAAAAAAAAACATTGGATATGTTTTGAAGTGAGAAATTAAAATTTTAATACCAGAGTGAGTTAACAATGTATGAAAAATAGTTGAGTAATTTTTAAAGTAAAAAAAAAACATTGGATATGTTTTGAAGTGAGAAATTAAAATTTTAATACCAGAGTGAGTTAACAATGTATGAAAAATAGTTGAGTAATTTTTAAAGTAAAAAAAAACATTATGTTTTGAAGTGAGAAATTAAAATTTTAATACCAGAGTGAGTTAACAATGTATGAAAAATAGTTGAGTAATTTTTAAAGTAAAAAAAAACATTATGTTTTGAAGTGAGAAATTAAAATTTTAATACCAGAGTGAGTTAACAATGTATGAAAAATAGTTGAGTAATTTTTAAAGTAAAAAAAAACATTGGATATGTTTTGAAGTGAGAAATTAAAATTTTAATACCAGAGTGAGTTAACAATGTATGAAAAATAGTTGAGTAATTTTTAAAGTAAAAAAAAACATTGGATATGTTTTGAAGTGAGAAATTAAAATTTTAATACCAGAGTGAGTTAACAATGTATGAAAAATAGTTGAGTAATTTTTAAAGTAAAAAAAAACATTATGTTTTGAAGTGAGAAATTAAAATTTTAATACCAGAGTGAGTTAACAATGTATGAAAAATAGTTGAGTAATTTTTAAAGTAAAAAAAAACATTGGATATGTTTTGAAGTGAGAAATTAAAATTTTAATACCAGAGTGAGTTAACAATGTATGAAAAATAGTTGAGTAATTTTTAAAGTAAAAAAAAACATTGGATATGTTTTGAAGTGAGAAATTAAAATTTTAATACCAGAGTGAGTTAACAATGTATGAAAAATAGTTGAGTAATTTTTAAAGTAAAAAAAAACATTGGATATGTTTTGAAGTGAGAAATTAAAATTTTAATACCAGAGTGAGTTAACAATGTATGAAAAATAGTTGAGTAATTTTTAAAGTAAAAAAAAACATTATGTTTTGAAGTGAGAAATTAAAATTTTAATACCAGAGTGAGTTAACAATGTATGAAAAATAGTTGAGTAATTTTTAAAGTAAAAAAAAACATTATGTTTTGAAGTGAGAAATTAAAATTTTAATACCAGAGTGAGTTAACAATGTATGAAAAATAGTTGAGTAATTTTTAAAGTAAAAAAAAACATTGGATATGTTTTGAAGTGAGAAATTAAAATTTTAATACCAGAGTGAGTTAACAATGTATGAAAAATAGTTGAGTAATTTTTAAGGTAAAAAAAAACATTGGATATGTTTTGAAGTGAGAAATTAAAATTTTAATACCAGAGTGAGTTAACAATGTATGAAAAATAGTTGAGTAATTTTTAAAGTAAAAAAAAACATTGGATATGTTTTGAAGTGAGAAATTAAAATTTTAATACCAGAGTGAGTTAACAATGTATGAAAAATAGTTGAGTAATTTTTAAAGTAAAAAAAAACATTATGTTTTGAAGTGAGAAATTAAAATTTTAATACCAGAGTGAGTTAACAATGTATGAAAAATAGTTGAGTAATTTTTAAAGTAAAAAAAAACATTATGTTTTGAAGTGAGAAATTAAAATTTTAATACCAGAGTGAGTTAACAATGTATGAAAAATAGTTGAGTAATTTTTAAAGTAAAAAAAAACATTGGATATGTTTTGAAGTGAGAAATTAAAATTTTAATACCAGAGTGAGTTAACAATGTATGAAAAATAGTTGAGTAATTTTTAAAGTAAAAAAAAACATTGGATATGTTTTGAAGTGAGAAATTAAAATTTTAATACCAGAGTGAGTTAACAATGTATGAAAAATAGTTGAGTAATTTTTAAAGTAAAAAAAAACATTATGTTTTGAAGTGAGAAATTAAAATTTTAATACCAGAGTGAGTTAACAATGTATGAAAAATAGTTGAGTAATTTTTAAAGTAAAAAAAAACATTATGTTTTGAAGTGAGAAATTAAAATTTTAATACCAGAGTGAGTTAACAATGTATGAAAAATAGTTGAGTAATTTTTAAAGTAAAAAAAAACATTGGATATGTTTTGAAGTGAGAAATTAAAATTTTAATACCAGAGTGAGTTAACAATGTATGAAAAATAGTTGAGTAATTTTAAAGTAAAAAAAAAACATTATGTTTTGAAGTGAGAAATTAAAATTTTAATACCAGAGTGAGTTAACAATGTATGAAAAATAGTTGAGTAATTTTTAAAGTAAAAAAAAACATTGGATATGTTTTGAAGTGAGAAATTAAAATTTTAATACCAGAGTGAGTTAACAATGTATGAAAAATAGTTGAGTAATTTTTAAAGTAAAAAAAAAACATTGGATATGTTTTGAAGTGAGAAATTAAAATTTTAATACCAGAGTGAGTTAACAATGTATGAAAAAATAGTTGAGTAATTTTTAAAGTAAAAAAAAACATTGGATATGTTTTGAAGTGAGAAATTAAAATTTTAATACCAGAGTGAGTTAACAATGTATGAAAAATAGTTGAGTAATTTTTAAAGTAAAAAAAAACATTGGATATGTTTTGAAGTGAGAAATTAAAATTTTAATACCAGAGTGAGTTAACAATGTATGAAAAATAGTTGAGTAATTTTTAAAGTAAAAAAAAACATTATGTTTTGAAGTGAGAAATTAAAATTTTAATACCAGAGTGAGTTAACAATGTATGAAAAATAGTTGAGTAATTTTTAAAGTAAAAAAAAACATTGGATATGTTTTGAAGTGAGAAATTAAAATTTTAATACCAGAGTGAGTTAACAATGTATGAAAAATAGTTGAGTAATTTTTAAAGTAAAAAAAAACATTGGATATGTTTTGAAGTGAGAAATTAAAATTTTAATACCAGAGTGAGTTAACAATGTATGAAAAATAGTTGAGTAATTTTTAAAGTAAAAAAAAACATTGGATATGTTTTGAAGTGAGAAATTAAAATTTTAATACCAGAGTGAGTTAACAATGTATGAAAAATAGTTGAGTAATTTTTAAAGTAAAAAAAAACATTGGATATGTTTTGAAGTGAGAAATTAAAATTTTAATACCAGAGTGAGTTAACAATGTATGAAAAATAGTTGAGTAATTTTTAAAGTAAAAAAAAACATTATGTTTTGAAGTGAGAAATTAAAATTTTAATACCAGAGTGAGTTAACAATGTATGAAAAATAGTTGAGTAATTTTTAAAGTAAAAAAAAACATTATGTTTTGAAGTGAGAAATTAAAATTTTAATACCAGAGTGAGTTAACAATGTATGAAAAATAGTTGAGTAATTTTTAAAGTAAAAAAAAACATTGGATATGTTTTGAAGTGAGAAATTAAAATTTTAATACCAGAGTGAGTTAACAATGTATGAAAAATAGTTGAGTAATTTTTAAAGTAAAAAAAAACATTGGATATGTTTTGAAGTGAGAAATTAAAATTTTAATACCAGAGTGAGTTAACAATGTATGAAAAATAGTTGAGTAATTTTTAAAGTAAAAAAAAACATTGGATATGTTTTGAAGTGAGAAATTAAAATTTTAATACCAGAGTGAGTTAACAATGTATGAAAAATAGTTGAGTAATTTTTAAAGTAAAAAAAAACATTGGATATGTTTTGAAGTGAGAAATTAAAATTTTAATACCAGAGTGAGTTAACAATGTATGAAAAATAGTTGAGTAATTTTTAAAGTAAAAAAAAACATTGGATATGTTTTGAAGTGAGAAATTAAAATTTTAATACCAGAGTGAGTTAACAATGTATGAAAAATAGTTGAGTAATTTTTAAAGTAAAAAAAAACATTATGTTTTGAAGTGAGAAATTAAAATTTTAATACCAGAGTGAGTTAACAATGTATGAAAAATAGTTGAGTAATTTTTAAAGTAAAAAAAAACATTGGATATGTTTTGAAGTGAGAAATTAAAATTTTAATACCAGAGTGAGTTAACAATGTATGAAAAATAGTTGAGTAATTTTTAAAGTAAAAAAAAACATTGGATATGTTTTGAAGTGAGAAATTAAAATTTTAATACCAGAGTGAGTTAACAATGTATGAAAAATAGTTGAGTAATTTTTAAAGTAAAAAAAAACATTGGATATGTTTTGAAGTGAGAAATTAAAATTTTAATACCAGAGTGAGTTAACAATGTATGAAAAATAGTTGAGTAATTTTTAAAGTAAAAAAAAACATTGGATATGTTTTGAAGTGAGAAATTAAAATTTTAATACCAGAGTGAGTTAACAATGTATGAAAAATAGTTGAGTAATTTTTAAAGTAAAAAAAAACATTGGATATGTTTTGAAGTGAGAAATTAAAATTTTAATACCAGAGTGAGTTAACAATGTATGAAAAATAGTTGAGTAATTTTTAAAGTAAAAAAAAACATTGGATATGTTTTGAAGTGAGAAATTAAAATTTTAATACCAGAGTGAGTTAACAATGTATGAAAAATAGTTGAGTAATTTTTAAAGTAAAAAAAAACATTGGATATGTTTTGAAGTGAGAAATTAAAATTTTAATACCAGAGTGAGTTAACAATGTATGAAAAATAGTTGAGTAATTTTTAAAGTAAAAAAAAACATTGGATATGTTTTGAAGTGAGAAATTAAAATTTTAATACCAGAGTGAGTTAACAATGTATGAAAAATAGTTGAGTAATTTTTAAAGTAAAAAAAAACATTATGTTTTGAAGTGAGAAATTAAAATTTTAATACCAGAGTGAGTTAACAATGTATGAAAAATAGTTGAGTAATTTTTAAAGTAAAAAAAAACATTGGATATGTTTTGAAGTGAGAAATTAAAATTTTAATACCAGAGTGAGTTAACAATGTATGAAAAATAGTTGAGTAATTTTTAAAGTAAAAAAAAACATTGGATATGTTTTGAAGTGAGAAATTAAAATTTTAATACCAGAGTGAGTTAACAATGTATGAAAAATAGTTGAGTAATTTTTAAAGTAAAAAAAAACATTGGATATGTTTTGAAGTGAGAAATTAAAATTTTAATACCAGAGTGAGTTAACAATGTATGAAAAATAGTTGAGTAATTTTTAAAGTAAAAAAAAACATTATGTTTTGAAGTGAGAAATTAAAATTTTAATACCAGAGTGAGTTAACAATGTATGAAAAATAGTTGAGTAATTTTTAAAGTAAAAAAAAACATTGGATATGTTTTGAAGTGAGAAATTAAAATTTTAATACCAGAGTGAGTTAACAATGTATGAAAAATAGTTGAGTAATTTTTAAAGTAAAAAAAAACATTGGATATGTTTTGAAGTGAGAAATTAAAATTTTAATACCAGAGTGAGTTAACAATGTATGAAAAATAGTTGAGTAATTTTTAAAGTAAAAAAAAACATTGGATATGTTTTGAAGTGAGAAATTAAAATTTTAATACCAGAGTGAGTTAACAATGTATGAAAAATAGTTGAGTAATTTTTAAAGTAAAAAAAAACATTGGATATGTTTTGAAGTGAGAAATTAAAATTTTAATACCAGAGTGAGTTAACAATGTATGAAAAAATAGTTGAGTAATTTTTAAAGTAAAAAAAAACATTGGATATGTTTTGAAGTGAGAAATTAAAATTTTAATACCAGAGTGAGTTAACAATGTATGAAAAATAGTTGAGTAATTTTTAAAGTAAAAAAAAACATTGGATATGTTTTGAAGTGAGAAATTAAAATTTTAATACCAGAGTGAGTTAACAATGTATGAAAAATAGTTGAGTAATTTTAAAGTAAAAAAAAACATTGGATATGTTTTGAAGTGAGAAATTAAAATTTTAATACCAGAGTGAGTTAACAATGTATGAAAAATAGTTGAGTAATTTTTAAAGTAAAAAAAAACATTGGATATGTTTTGAAGTGAGAAATTAAAATTTTAATACCAGAGTGAGTTAACAATGTATGAAAAATAGTTGAGTAATTTTTAAAGTAAAAAAAAACATTGGATATGTTTTGAAGTGAGAAATTAAAATTTTAATACCAGAGTGAGTTAACAATGTATGAAAAATAGTTGAGTAATTTTTAAAGTAAAAAAAAACATTGGATATGTTTTGAAGTGAGAAATTAAAATTTTAATACCAGAGTGAGTTAACAATGTATGAAAAATAGTTGAGTAATTTTTAAAGTAAAAAAAAACATTGGATATGTTTTGAAGTGAGAAATTAAAATTTTAATACCAGAGTGAGTTAACAATGTATGAAAAATAGTTGAGTAATTTTTAAAGTAAAAAAAAACATTGGATATGTTTTGAAGTGAGAAATTAAAATTTTAATACCAGAGTGAGTTAACAATGTATGAAAAATAGTTGAGTAATTTTTAAAGTAAAAAAAAACATTGGATATGTTTTGAAGTGAGAAATTAAAATTTTAATACCAGAGTGAGTTAACAATGTATGAAAAATAGTTGAGTAATTTTTAAAGTAAAAAAAAACATGTATGTTTTGAAGTGAGAAATTAAAATTTTAATACCAGAGTGAGTTAACAATGTATGAAAAATAGTTGAGTAATTTTTAAAGTAAAAAAAAACATTATGTTTTGAAGTGAGAAATTAAAATTTTAATACCAGAGTGAGTTAACAATGTATGAAAAATAGTTGAGTAATTTTTAAAGTAAAAAAAAACATTGGATATGTTTTGAAGTGAGAAATTAAAATTTTAATACCAGAGTGAGTTAACAATGTATGAAAAATAGTTGAGTAATTTTTAAAGTAAAAAAAAACATTGGATATGTTTTGAAGTGAGAAATTAAAATTTTAATACCAGAGTGAGTTAACAATGTATGAAAAATAGTTGAGTAATTTTTAAAGTAAAAAAAAACATTGGATATGTTTTGAAGTGAGAAATTAAAATTTTAATACCAGAGTGAGTTAACAATGTATGAAAAATAGTTGAGTAATTTTTAAAGTAAAAAAAAAACATTGGATATGTTTTGAAGTGAGAAATTAAAATTTTAATACCAGAGTGAGTTAACAATGTATGAAAAATAGTTGAGTAATTTTTAAAGTAAAAAAAAACATTGGATATGTTTTGAAGTGAGAAATTAAAATTTTAATACCAGAGTGAGTTCAAAACTGTATGCAAATAGTTGAGTAATTTTTACAAGTAAAAATACCAACATTGGCATACAGTTTTGACCACGCTGAGAATTAAAATTTTAATTTCTCACTTCAAAACATATCCAATGTTTTTTTTACTTTAAAAATTACTCAACTATTTTCATACATTGTTAACTCACTCTGGTATTAAAATTTTAATTTCTCACTTCAAAACATATCCAATGTTTTTTTTTTACTTTAAAAATTACTCAACTATTTTTCATACATTGTTAACTCACTCTGGTATTAAAATTTTAATTTCTCACTTCAAAACATATCCAATGTTTTTTTTTACTTTAAAAATTACTCAACTATTTTTCATACATTGTTAACTCACTCTGGTATTAAAATTTTAATTTCTCACTTCAAAACATATCCAATGTTTTTTTTTACTTTAAAAATTACTCAACTATTTTTCATACATTGTTAACTCACTCTGGTATTAAAATTTTAATTTCTCACTTCAAAACATATCCAATGTTTTTTTTTACTTTAAAAATTACTCAACTATTTTTCATACATTGTTAACTCACTCTGGTATTAAAATTTTAATTTCTCACTTCAAAACATATCCAATGTTTTTTTTTTACTTTAAAAATTACTCAACTATTTTTCATACATTGTTAACTCACTCTGGTATTAAAATTTTAATTTCTCACTTCAAAACATAATGTTTTTTTTTACTTTAAAAATTACTCAACTATTTTTCATACATTGTTAACTCACTCTGGTATTAAAATTTTAATTTCTCACTTCAAAACATATCCAATGTTTTTTTTTACTTTAAAAATTACTCAACTATTTTTCATACATTGTTAACTCACTCTGGTATTAAAATTTTAATTTTCTCACTTCAAAACATAATGTTTTTTTTTACTTTAAAAATTACTCAACTATTTTTCATACATTGTTAACTCACTCTGGTATTAAAATTTTAATTTCTCACTTCAAAACATATCCAATGTTTTTTTTTTACTTTAAAAATTACTCAACTATTTTTCATACATTGTTAACTCACTCTGGTATTAAAATTTTAATTTCTCACTTCAAAACATATAATGTTTTTTTTTACTTTAAAAATTACTCAACTATTTTTCATACATTGTTAACTCACTCTGGTATTAAAATTTTAATTTTCTCACTTCAAAACATATCCAATGTTTTTTTTTACTTTAAAAATTACTCAACTATTTTTCATACATTGTTAACTCACTCTGGTATTAAAATTTTAATTTCTCACTTCAAAACATATCCAATGTTTTTTTTTACTTTAAAAATTACTCAACTATTTTCATACATTGTTAACTCACTCTGGTATTAAAATTTTAATTTCTCACTTCAAAACATATCCAATGTTTTTTTTTACTTTAAAAATTACTCAACTATTTTTCATACATTGTTAACTCACTCTGGTATTAAAATTTTAATTTCTCACTTCAAAACATATCCAATGTTTTTTTTTTACTTTAAAAATTACTCAACTATTTTTCATACATTGTTAACTCACTCTGGTATTAAAATTTTAATTTCTCACTTCAAAACATATAATGTTTTTTTTTACTTTAAAAATTACTCAACTATTTTTCATACATTGTTAACTCACTCTGGTATTAAAATTTTAATTTCTCACTTCAAAACATATCCAATGTTTTTTTTTACTTTAAAAATTACTCAACTATTTTTCATACATTGTTAACTCACTCTGGTATTAAAATTTTAATTTCTCACTTCAAAACATATCCAATGTTTTTTTTTACTTTAAAAATTACTCAACTATTTTTCATACATTGTTAACTCACTCTGGTATTAAAATTTTAATTTCTCACTTCAAAACATATCCAATGTTTTTTTTTACTTTAAAAATTACTCAACTATTTTTCATACATTGTTAACTCACTCTGGTATTAAAATTTTAATTTCTCACTTCAAAACATATCCAATGTTTTTTTTTACTTTAAAAATTACTCAACTATTTTTCATACATTGTTAACTCACTCTGGTATTAAAATTTTAATTTCTCACTTCAAAACATATCCAATGTTTTTTTTTACTTTAAAAATTACTCAACTATTTTTCATACATTGTTAACTCACTCTGGTATTAAAATTTTAATTTCTCACTTCAAAACATATCCAATGTTTTTTTTTACTTTAAAAATTACTCAACTATTTTTCATACATTGTTAACTCACTCTGGTATTAAAATTTTAATTTCTCACTTCAAAACATATCCAATGTTTTTTTTTTACTTTAAAAATTACTCAACTATTTTTCATACATTGTTAACTCACTCTGGTATTAAAATTTTAATTTCTCACTTCAAAACATATCCAATGTTTTTTTTTACTTTAAAAATTACTCAACTATTTTTCATACATTGTTAACTCACTCTGGTATTAAAATTTTAATTTCTCACTTCAAAACATCCAATGTTTTTTTTTACTTTAAAAATTACTCAACTATTTTTCATACATTGTTAACTCACTCTGGTATTAAAATTTTAATTTCTCACTTCAAAACATATCCAATGTTTTTTTTTACTTTAAAAATTACTCAACTATTTTTCATACATTGTTAACTCACTCTGGTATTAAAATTTTAATTTCTCACTTCAAAACATATCCAATGTTTTTTTTTACTTTAAAAATTACTCAACTATTTTTCATACATTGTTAACTCACTCTGGTATTAAAATTTTAATTTCTCACTTCAAAACATATCCAATGTTTTTTTTTACTTTAAAAATTACTCAACTATTTTTCATACATTGTTAACTCACTCTGGTATTAAAATTTTAATTTCTCACTTCAAAACATATCCAATGTTTTTTTTTTACTTTAAAAATTACTCAACTATTTTTCATACATTGTTAACTCACTCTGGTATTAAAATTTTAATTTCTCACTTCAAAACATATCCAATGTTTTTTTTTACTTTAAAAATTACTCAACTATTTTTCATACATTGTTAACTCACTCTGGTATTAAAATTTTAATTTCTCACTTCAAAACATATCCAATGTTTTTTTTTACTTTAAAAATTACTCAACTATTTTTCATACATTGTTAACTCACTCTGGTATTAAAATTTTAATTTCTCACTTCAAAACATATCCAATGTTTTTTTTTACTTTAAAAATTACTCAACTATTTTTCATACATTGTTAACTCACTCTGGTATTAAAATTTTAATTTCTCACTTCAAAACATATCCAATGTTTTTTTTTACTTTAAAAATTACTCAACTATTTTTCATACATTGTTAACTCACTCTGGTATTAAAATTTTAATTTCTCACTTCAAAACATATAATGTTTTTTTTTACTTTAAAAATTACTCAACTATTTTTCATACATTGTTAACTCACTCTGGTATTAAAATTTTAATTTCTCACTTCAAAACATATCCAATGTTTTTTTTTACTTTAAAAATTACTCAACTATTTTTCATACATTGTTAACTCACTCTGGTATTAAAATTTTAATTTCTCACTTCAAAACATATCCAATGTTTTTTTTTTACTTTAAAAATTACTCAACTATTTTTCATACATTGTTAACTCACTCTGGTATTAAAATTTTAATTTCTCACTTCAAAACATATCCAATGTTTTTTTTTACTTTAAAAATTACTCAACTATTTTTCATACATTGTTAACTCACTCTGGTATTAAAATTTTAATTTCTCACTTCAAAACATATCCAATGTTTTTTTTTACTTTAAAAATTACTCAACTATTTTTCATACATTGTTAACTCACTCTGGTATTAAAATTTTAATTTCTCACTTCAAAACATATCCAATGTTTTTTTTTTACTTTAAAAATTACTCAACTATTTTTCATACATTGTTAACTCACTCTGGTATTAAAATTTTAATTTCTCACTTCAAAACATATCCAATGTTTTTTTTTACTTTAAAAATTACTCAACTATTTTTCATACATTGTTAACTCACTCTGGTATTAAAATTTTAATTTCTCACTTCAAAACATAATGTTTTTTTTTACTTTAAAAATTACTCAACTATTTTTCATACATTGTTAACTCACTCTGGTATTAAAATTTTAATTTCTCACTTCAAAACATATCCAATGTTTTTTTTTACTTTAAAAATTACTCAACTATTTTTCATACATTGTTAACTCACTCTGGTATTAAAATTTTAATTTCTCACTTCAAAACATATCCAATGTTTTTTTTTACTTTAAAAATTACTCAACTATTTTTCATACATTGTTAACTCACTCTGGTATTAAAATTTTAATTTCTCACTTCAAAACATATCCAATGTTTTTTTTTACTTTAAAAATTACTCAACTATTTTTCATACATTGTTAACTCACTCTGGTATTAAAATTTTAATTTCTCACTTCAAAACATATCCAATGTTTTTTTTTACTTTAAAAATTACTCAACTATTTTTCATACATTGTTAACTCACTCTGGTATTAAAATTTTAATTTCTCACTTCAAAACATAATGTTTTTTTTTACTTTAAAAATTACTCAACTATTTTTCATACATTGTTAACTCACTCTGGTATTAAAATTTTAATTTCTCACTTCAAAACATATCCAATGTTTTTTTTTACTTTAAAAATTACTCAACTATTTTTCATACATTGTTAACTCACTCTGGTATTAAAATTTTAATTTCTCACTTCAAAACATATCCAATGTTTTTTTTTACTTTAAAAATTACTCAACTATTTTTCATACATTGTTAACTCACTCTGGTATTAAAATTTTAATTTCTCACTTCAAAACATATCCAATGTTTTTTTTTACTTTAAAAATTACTCAACTATTTTTCATACATTGTTAACTCACTCTGGTATTAAAATTTTAATTTCTCACTTCAAAACATATCCAATGTTTTTTTTTACTTTAAAAATTACTCAACTATTTTTCATACATTGTTAACTCACTCTGGTATTAAAATTTTAATTTCTCACTTCAAAACATAATGTTTTTTTTTACTTTAAAAATTACTCAACTATTTTTCATACATTGTTAACTCACTCTGGTATTAAAATTTTAATTTCTCACTTCAAAACATATCCAATGTTTTTTTTTACTTTAAAAATTACTCAACTATTTTTCATACATTGTTAACTCACTCTGGTATTAAAATTTTAATTTCTCACTTCAAAACATAATGTTTTTTTTTACTTTAAAAATTACTCAACTATTTTTCATACATTGTTAACTCACTCTGGTATTAAAATTTTAATTTCTCACTTCAAAACATAATGTTTTTTTTTACTTTAAAAATTACTCAACTATTTTTCATACATTGTTAACTCACTCTGGTATTAAAATTTTAATTTCTCACTTCAAAACATATCCAATGTTTTTTTTTACTTTAAAAATTACTCAACTATTTTTCATACATTGTTAACTCACTCTGGTATTAAAATTTTAATTTCTCACTTCAAAACATATCCAATGTTTTTTTTTACTTTAAAAATTACTCAACTATTTTTCATACATTGTTAACTCACTCTGGTATTAAAATTTTAATTTCTCACTTCAAAACATAATGTTTTTTTTTTACTTTAAAAATTACTCAACTATTTTTCATACATTGTTAACTCACTCTGGTATTAAAATTTTAATTTCTCACTTCAAAACATAATGTTTTTTTTTACTTTAAAAATTACTCAACTATTTTTCATACATTGTTAACTCACTCTGGTATTAAAATTTTAATTTCTCACTTCAAAACATATCCAATGTTTTTTTTTACTTTAAAAATTACTCAACTATTTTTCATACATTGTTAACTCACTCTGGTATTAAAATTTTAATTTCTCACTTCAAAACATATCCAATGTTTTTTTTTACCTTTAAAAATTACTCAACTATTTTTCATACATTGTTAACTCACTCTGGTATTAAAATTTTAATTTCTCACTTCAAAACATATCCAATGTTTTTTTTTACTTTAAAAATTACTCAACTATTTTTCATACATTGTTAACTCACTCTGGTATTAAAATTTTAATTTCTCACTTCAAAACATAATGTTTTTTTTTACTTTAAAAATTACTCAACTATTTTTCATACATTGTTAACTCACTCTGGTATTAAAATTTTAATTTCTCACTTCAAAACATAATGTTTTTTTTTACTTTAAAAATTACTCAACTATTTTTCATACATTGTTAACTCACTCTGGTATTAAAATTTTAATTTCTCACTTCAAAACATATCCAATGTTTTTTTTTACTTTAAAAATTACTCAACTATTTTTCATACATTGTTAACTCACTCTGGTATTAAAATTTTAATTTCTCACTTCAAAACATATCCAATGTTTTTTTTTACTTTAAAAATTACTCAACTATTTTTCATACATTGTTAACTCACTCTGGTATTAAAATTTTAATTTCTCACTTCAAAACATATCCAATGTTTTTTTTTACTTTAAAAATTACTCAACTATTTTTCATACATTGTTAACTCACTCTGGTATTAAAATTTTAATTTCTCACTTCAAAACATAATGTTTTTTTTTACTTTAAAAATTACTCAACTATTTTTCATACATTGTTAACTCACTCTGGTATTAAAATTTTAATTTCTCACTTCAAAACATATCCAATGTTTTTTTTTACTTTAAAAATTACTCAACTATTTTTCATACATTGTTAACTCACTCTGGTATTAAAATTTTAATTTCTCACTTCAAAACATATCCAATGTTTTTTTTTACTTTAAAAATTACTCAACTATTTTTCATACATTGTTAACTCACTCTGGTATTAAAATTTTAATTTCTCACTTCAAAACATAATGTTTTTTTTTACTTTAAAAATTACTCAACTATTTTTCATACATTGTTAACTCACTCTGGTATTAAAATTTTAATTTCTCACTTCAAAACATAATGTTTTTTTTTACTTTAAAAATTACTCAACTATTTTTTCATACATTGTTAACTCACTCTGGTATTAAAATTTTAATTTCTCACTTCAAAACATATCCAATGTTTTTTTTTACTTTAAAAATTACTCAACTATTTTTCATACATTGTTAACTCACTCTGGTATTAAAATTTTAATTTCTCACTTCAAAACATATCCAATGTTTTTTTTTTACTTTAAAAATTACTCAACTATTTTTCATACATTGTTAACTCACTCTGGTATTAAAATTTTAATTTCTCACTTCAAAACATATCCAATGTTTTTTTTTACTTTAAAAATTACTCAACTATTTTTCATACATTGTTAACTCACTCTGGTATTAAAATTTTAATTTCTCACTTCAAAACATATCCAATGTTTTTTTTTTACTTTAAAAATTACTCAACTATTTTTCATACATTGTTAACTCACTCTGGTATTAAAATTTTAATTTCTCACTTCAAAACATATCCAATGTTTTTTTTTACTTTAAAAATTACTCAACTATTTTTCATACATTGTTAACTCACTCTGGTATTAAAATTTTAATTTCTCACTTCAAAACATAATGTTTTTTTTTACTTTAAAAAATTACTCAACTATTTTTCATACATTGTTAACTCACTCTGGTATTAAAATTTTAATTTCTCACTTCAAAACATATCCAATGTTTTTTTTTACTTTAAAAATTACTCAACTATTTTTCATACATTGTTAACTCACTCTGGTATTAAAATTTTAATTTCTCACTTCAAAACATATGTTTTTTTTTACTTTAAAAATTACTCAACTATTTTTCATACATTGTTAACTCACTCTGGTATTAAAATTTTAATTTCTCACTTCAAAACATAATGTTTTTTTTTACTTTAAAAATTACTCAACTATTTTTCATACATTGTTAACTCACTCTGGTATTAAAATTTTAATTTCTCACTTCAAAACATATCCAATGTTTTTTTTTACTTTAAAAATTACTCAACTATTTTTCATACATTGTTAACTCACTCTGGTATTAAAATTTTAATTTCTCACTTCAAAACATATCCAATGTTTTTTTTTACTTTAAAAATTACTCAACTATTTTTCATACATTGTTAACTCACTCTGGTATTAAAATTTTAATTTCTCACTTCAAAACATAATGTTTTTTTTTACTTTAAAAATTACTCAACTATTTTTCATACATTGTTAACTCACTCTGGTATTAAAATTTTAATTTCTCACTTCAAAACATAATGTTTTTTTTTACTTTAAAAATTACTCAACTATTTTTCATACATTGTTAACTCACTCTGGTATTAAAATTTTAATTTCTCACTTCAAAACATATCCAATGTTTTTTTTTACTTTAAAAATTACTCAACTATTTTTCATACATTGTTAACTCACTCTGGTATTAAAATTTTAATTTCTCACTTCAAAACATATCCAATGTTTTTTTTTTACCTTAAAAATTACTCAACTATTTTTCATACATTGTTAACTCACTCTGGTATTAAAATTTTAATTTCTCACTTCAAAACATATCCAATGTTTTTTTTTACTTTAAAAATTACTCAACTATTTTTCATACATTGTTAACTCACTCTGGTATTAAAATTTTAATTTCTCACTTCAAAACATAATGTTTTTTTTTACTTTAAAAATTACTCAACTATTTTTCATACATTGTTAACTCACTCTGGTATTAAAATTTTAATTTCTCACTTCAAAACATAATGTTTTTTTTTACTTTAAAAATTACTCAACTATTTTTCATACATTGTTAACTCACTCTGGTATTAAAATTTTAATTTCTCACTTCAAAACATATCCAATGTTTTTTTTTACTTTAAAAATTACTCAACTATTTTTCATACATTGTTAACTCACTCTGGTATTAAAATTTTAATTTCTCACTTCAAAACATATCCAATGTTTTTTTTTACTTTAAAAATTACTCAACTATTTTTCATACATTGTTAACTCACTCTGGTATTAAAATTTTAATTTCTCACTTCAAAACATATCCAATGTTTTTTTTTACTTTAAAAATTACTCAACTATTTTTCATACATTGTTAACTCACTCTGGTATTAAAATTTTAATTTCTCACTTCAAAACATAATGTTTTTTTTTACTTTAAAAATTACTCAACTATTTTTCATACATTGTTAACTCACTCTGGTATTAAAATTTTAATTTCTCACTTCAAAACATATCCAATGTTTTTTTTTTACTTTAAAAATTACTCAACTATTTTTCATACATTGTTAACTCACTCTGGTATTAAAATTTTAATTTCTCACTTCAAAACATATCCAATGTTTTTTTTTTACTTTAAAAATTACTCAACTATTTTTCATACATTGTTAACTCACTCTGGTATTAAAATTTTAATTTCTCACTTCAAAACATAATGTTTTTTTTTACTTTAAAAATTACTCAACTATTTTTCATACATTGTTAACTCACTCTGGTATTAAAATTTTAATTTCTCACTTCAAAACATAATGTTTTTTTTTTACTTTAAAAATTACTCAACTATTTTTCATACATTGTTAACTCACTCTGGTATTAAAATTTTAATTTCTCACTTCAAAACATATCCAATGTTTTTTTTTACTTTAAAAATTACTCAACTATTTTTCATACATTGTTAACTCACTCTGGTATTAAAATTTTAATTTCTCACTTCAAAACATATCCAATGTTTTTTTTTACTTTAAAAATTACTCAACTATTTTTCATACATTGTTAACTCACTCTGGTATTAAAATTTTAATTTCTCACTTCAAAACATATCCAATGTTTTTTTTTACTTTAAAAATTACTCAACTATTTTTCATACATTGTTAACTCACTCTGGTATTAAAATTTTAATTTCTCACTTCAAAACATATCCAATGTTTTTTTTTACTTTAAAAATTACTCAACTATTTTTCATACATTGTTAACTCACTCTGGTATTAAAATTTTAATTTCTCACTTCAAAACATATCCAATGTTTTTTTTTACTTTAAAAATTACTCAACTATTTTTCATACATTGTTAACTCACTCTGGTATTAAAATTTTAATTTCTCACTTCAAAACATAATGTTTTTTTTTACTTTAAAAATTACTCAACTATTTTTCATACATTGTTAACTCACTCTGGTATTAAAATTTTAATTTCTCACTTCAAAACATAATGTTTTTTTTTACTTTAAAAATTACTCAACTATTTTTCATACATTGTTAACTCACTCTGGTATTAAAATTTTAATTTCTCACTTCAAAACATATCCAATGTTTTTTTTTACTTTAAAAATTACTCAACTATTTTTCATACATTGTTAACTCACTCTGGTATTAAAATTTTAATTTCTCACTTCAAAACATATCCAATGTTTTTTTTTACCTTAAAAATTACTCAACTATTTTTCATACATTGTTAACTCACTCTGGTATTAAAATTTTAATTTCTCACTTCAAAACATATCCAATGTTTTTTTTTACTTTAAAAATTACTCAACTATTTTTCATACATTGTTAACTCACTCTGGTATTAAAATTTTAATTTCTCACTTCAAAACATAATGTTTTTTTTTACTTTAAAAATTACTCAACTATTTTTCATACATTGTTAACTCACTCTGGTATTAAAATTTTAATTTCTCACTTCAAAACATAATGTTTTTTTTTACTTTAAAAATTACTCAACTATTTTTCATACATTGTTAACTCACTCTGGTATTAAAATTTTAATTTCTCACTTCAAAACATATCCAATGTTTTTTTTTACTTTAAAAATTACTCAACTATTTTTCATACATTGTTAACTCACTCTGGTATTAAAATTTTAATTTCTCACTTCAAAACATATCCAATGTTTTTTTTTACTTTAAAAATTACTCAACTATTTTTCATACATTGTTAACTCACTCTGGTATTAAAATTTTAATTTCTCACTTCAAAACATATCCAATGTTTTTTTTTACTTTAAAAATTACTCAACTATTTTTCATACATTGTTAACTCACTCTGGTATTAAAATTTTAATTTCTCACTTCAAAACATAATGTTTTTTTTTACTTTAAAAATTACTCAACTATTTTTCATACATTGTTAACTCACTCTGGTATTAAAATTTTAATTTCTCACTTCAAAACATATCCAATGTTTTTTTTTACTTTAAAAATTACTCAACTATTTTTCATACATTGTTAACTCACTCTGGTATTAAAATTTTAATTTCTCACTTCAAAACATATCCAATGTTTTTTTTTACTTTAAAAATTACTCAACTATTTTTCATACATTGTTAACTCACTCTGGTATTAAAATTTTAATTTCTCACTTCAAAACATAATGTTTTTTTTTACTTTAAAAATTACTCAACTATTTTTCATACATTGTTAACTCACTCTGGTATTAAAATTTTAATTTCTCACTTCAAAACATAATGTTTTTTTTTACTTTAAAAATTACTCAACTATTTTTCATACATTGTTAACTCACTCTGGTATTAAAATTTTAATTTCTCACTTCAAAACATATCCAATGTTTTTTTTTACTTTAAAAATTACTCAACTATTTTTCATACATTGTTAACTCACTCTGGTATTAAAATTTTAATTTCTCACTTCAAAACATATCCAATGTTTTTTTTACTTTAAAAAATTACTCAACTATTTTTCATACATTGTTAACTCACTCTGGTATTAAAATTTTAATTTCTCACTTCAAAACATATCCAATGTTTTTTTTTACTTTAAAAATTACTCAACTATTTTTCATACATTGTTAACTCACTCTGGTATTAAAATTTTAATTTCTCACTTCAAAACATATCCAATGTTTTTTTTTACTTTAAAAATTACTCAACTATTTTTCATACATTGTTAACTCACTCTGGTATTAAAATTTTAATTTCTCACTTCAAAACATATCCAATGTTTTTTTTTACTTTAAAAATTACTCAACTATTTTTCATACATTGTTAACTCACTCTGGTATTAAAATTTTAATTTCTCACTTCAAAACATATCCAATGTTTTTTTTTACTTTAAAAATTACTCAACTATTTTTCATACATTGTTAACTCACTCTGGTATTAAAATTTTAATTTCTCACTTCAAAACATAATGTTTTTTTTTACTTTAAAAATTACTCAACTATTTTTCATACATTGTTAACTCACTCTGGTATTAAAATTTTAATTTCTCACTTCAAAACATAATGTTTTTTTTTACTTTAAAAATTACTCAACTATTTTTCATACATTGTTAACTCACTCTGGTATTAAAATTTTAATTTCTCACTTCAAAACATATCCAATGTTTTTTTTTACTTTAAAAATTACTCAACTATTTTTCATACATTGTTAACTCACTCTGGTATTAAAATTTTAATTTCTCACTTCAAAACATATCCAATGTTTTTTTTTACTTTAAAAATTACTCAACTATTTTTCATACATTGTTAACTCACTCTGGTATTAAAATTTTAATTTCTCACTTCAAAACATATCCAATGTTTTTTTTTACTTTAAAAATTACTCAACTATTTTTCATACATTGTTAACTCACTCTGGTATTAAAATTTTAATTTCTCACTTCAAAACATATCCAATGTTTTTTTTTACTTTAAAAATTACTCAACTATTTTTCATACATTGTTAACTCACTCTGGTATTAAAATTTTAATTTCTCACTTCAAAACATAATGTTTTTTTTTACTTTAAAAATTACTCAACTATTTTTCATACATTGTTAACTCACTCTGGTATTAAAATTTTAATTTCTCACTTCAAAACATATCCAATGTTTTTTTTTACTTTAAAAATTACTCAACTATTTTTCATACATTGTTAACTCACTCTGGTATTAAAATTTTAATTTCTCACTTCAAAACATATCCAATGTTTTTTTTTACTTTAAAAATTACTCAACTATTTTTCATACATTGTTAACTCACTCTGGTATTAAAATTTTAATTTCTCACTTCAAAACATAATGTTTTTTTTTACTTTAAAAATTACTCAACTATTTTTCATACATTGTTAACTCACTCTGGTATTAAAATTTTAATTTCTCACTTCAAAACATAATGTTTTTTTTTACTTTAAAAATTACTCAACTATTTTTCATACATTGTTAACTCACTCTGGTATTAAAATTTTAATTTCTCACTTCAAAACATATCCAATGTTTTTTTTTACTTTAAAAATTACTCAACTATTTTTCATACATTGTTAACTCACTCTGGTATTAAAATTTTAATTTCTCACTTCAAAACATATCCAATGTTTTTTTTTACTTTAAAAATTACTCAACTATTTTTCATACATTGTTAACTCACTCTGGTATTTAATACCAGAGTGAGTTAACAATGTATGAAAAATAGTTGAGTAATTTTTAAAGTAAAAAAAAACATTGGATATGTTTTGAAGTGAGAAATTAAAATTTTAATACCAGAGTGAGTTAACAATGTATGAAAAATAGTTGAGTAATTTTTAAAGTAAAAAAAAACATTGGATATGTTTTGAAGTGAGAAATTAAAATTTAATACCAGAGTGAGTTAACAATGTATGAAAAATAGTTGAGTAATTTTTAAAGTAAAAAAAAACATTATGTTTTGAAGTGAGAAATTAAAATTTTAATACCAGAGTGAGTTAACAATGTATGAAAAATAGTTGAGTAATTTTTAAAGTAAAAAAAAACATTATGTTTTGAAGTGAGAAATTAAAATTTTAATACCAGAGTGAGTTAACAATGTATGAAAAATAGTTGAGTAATTTTTAAAGTAAAAAAAACATTGGATATGTTTTGAAGTGAGAAATTAAAATTTTAATACCAGAGTGAGTTAACAATGTATGAAAAATAGTTGAGTAATTTTTAAAGTAAAAAAAAACATTGGATATGTTTTGAAGTGAGAAATTAAAATTTTAATACCAGAGTGAGTTAACAATGTATGAAAAATAGTTGAGTAATTTTTAAAGTAAAAAAAAACATTATGTTTTGAAGTGAGAAATTAAAATTTTAATACCAGAGTGAGTTAACAATGTATGAAAAATAGTTGAGTAATTTTAAAGTAAAAAAAAACATTGGATATGTTTTGAAGTGAGAAATTAAAATTTTAATACCAGAGTGAGTTAACAATGTATGAAAAATAGTTGAGTAATTTTTAAAGTAAAAAAAAAACATTGGATATGTTTTGAAGTGAGAAATTAAAATTTTAATACCAGAGTGAGTTAACAATGTATGAAAAATAGTTGAGTAATTTTTAAAGTAAAAAAAAACATTGGATATGTTTTGAAGTGAGAAATTAAAATTTTAATACCAGAGTGAGTTAACAATGTATGAAAAATAGTTGAGTAATTTTTAAAGTAAAAAAAAACATTGGATATGTTTTGAAGTGAGAAATTAAAATTTTAATACCAGAGTGAGTTAACAATGTATGAAAAATAGTTGAGTAATTTTTAAAGTAAAAAAAAACATTATGTTTTGAAGTGAGAAATTAAAATTTTAATACCAGAGTGAGTTAACAATGTATGAAAAATAGTTGAGTAATTTTTAAAGTAAAAAAAAAACATTATGTTTTGAAGTGAGAAATTAAAATTTTAATACCAGAGTGAGTTAACAATGTATGAAAAATAGTTGAGTAATTTTTAAAGTAAAAAAAAACATTGGATATGTTTTGAAGTGAGAAATTAAAATTTTAATACAGAGTGAGTTAACAATGTATGAAAAATAGTTGAGTAATTTTTAAAGTAAAAAAAAACATTGGATATGTTTTGAAGTGAGAAATTAAAATTTTAATACCAGAGTGAGTTAACAATGTATGAAAATAGTTGAGTAATTTTTAAAGTAAAAAAAAACATTGGATATGTTTTGAAGTGAGAAATTAAAATTTTAATACCAGAGTGAGTTAACAATGTATGAAAAATAGTTGAGTAATTTTTAAAGTAAAAAAAAACATTGGATATGTTTTGAAGTGAGAAATTAAAATTTTAATACCAGAGTGAGTTAACAATGTATGAAAAATAGTTGAGTAATTTTTAAAGTAAAAAAAAACATTGGATATGTTTTGAAGTGAGAAATTAAAATTTTAATACCAGAGTGAGTTAACAATGTATGAAAAATAGTTGAGTAATTTTTAAAGTAAAAAAAAACATTGGATATGTTTTGAAGTGAGAAATTAAAATTTTAATACCAGAGTGAGTTAACAATGTATGAAAAATAGTTGAGTAATTTTTAAAGTAAAAAAAAACATTATGTTTTGAAGTGAGAAATTAAAATTTTAATACCAGAGTGAGTTAACAATGTATGAAAAATAGTTGAGTAATTTTTAAAGTAAAAAAAAACATTATGTTTTGAAGTGAGAAATTAAAATTTTAATACCAGAGTGAGTTAACAATGTATGAAAAATAGTTGAGTAATTTTTAAAGTAAAAAAAAACATTGGATATGTTTTGAAGTGAGAAATTAAAATTTTAATACCAGAGTGAGTTAACAATGTATGAAAAATAGTTGAGTAATTTTTAAAGTAAAAAAAAACATTGGATATGTTTTGAAGTGAGAAATTAAAATTTTTAATACCAGAGTGAGTTAACAATTGTATGAAAAATAGTTGAGTAATTTTTAAAGTAAAAAAAAACATTATGTTTTGAAGTGAGAAATTAAAATTTTAATACCAGAGTGAGTTAACAATGTATGAAAAATAGTTGAGTAATTTTTAAAGTAAAAAAAAACATTGGATATGTTTTGAAGTGAGAAATTAAAATTTTAATACCAGAGTGAGTTAACAATGTATGAAAAATAGTTGAGTAATTTTTAAAGTAAAAAAAAACATTGGATATGTTTTGAAGTGAGAAATTAAAATTTTAATACCAGAGTGAGTTAACAATGTATGAAAAATAGTTGAGTAATTTTTAAAGTAAAAAAAAACATTGGATATGTTTTGAAGTGAGAAATTAAAATTTTAATACCAGAGTGAGTTAACAATGTATGAAAAATAGTTGAGTAATTTTTAAAGTAAAAAAAAACATTATGTTTTGAAGTGAGAAATTAAAATTTTAATACCAGAGTGAGTTAACAATGTATGAAAAATAGTTGAGTAATTTTTAAAGTAAAAAAAAACATTATGTTTTGAAGTGAGAAATTAAAATTTTAATACCAGAGTGAGTTAACAATGTATGAAAAATAGTTGAGTAATTTTTAAAGTAAAAAAAAACATTGGATATGTTTTGAAGTGAGAAATTAAAATTTTAATACCAGAGTGAGTTAACAATGTATGAAAAATAGTTGAGTAATTTTTAAGGTAAAAAAAACATTGGATATGTTTTGAAGTGAGAAATTAAAATTTTAATACCAGAGTGAGTTAACAATGTATGAAAAATAGTTGAGTAATTTTTAAAGTAAAAAAAAACATTGGATATGTTTTGAAGTGAGAAATTAAAATTTTAATACCAGAGTGAGTTAACAATGTATGAAAAATAGTTGAGTAATTTTTAAAGTAAAAAAAAACATTATGTTTTGAAGTGAGAAATTAAAATTTTAATACCAGAGTGAGTTAACAATGTATGAAAAATAGTTGAGTAATTTTTAAAGTAAAAAAAAACATTATGTTTTGAAGTGAGAAATTAAAATTTTAATACCAGAGTGAGTTAACAATGTATGAAAAATAGTTGAGTAATTTTTAAAGTAAAAAAAAAACATTGGATATGTTTTGAAGTGAGAAATTAAAATTTTAATACCAGAGTGAGTTAACAATGTATGAAAAATAGTTGAGTAATTTTTAAAGTAAAAAAAAAACATTGGATATGTTTTGAAGTGAGAAATTAAAATTTTAATACCAGAGTGAGTTAACAATGTATGAAAAATAGTTGAGTAATTTTTAAAGTAAAAAAAAAACATTGGATATGTTTTGAAGTGAGAAATTAAAATTTTAATACCAGAGTGAGTTAACAATGTATGAAAAATAGTTGAGTAATTTTTAAAGTAAAAAAAAACATTGGATATGTTTTGAAGTGAGAAATTAAAATTTTAATACCAGAGTGAGTTAACAATGTATGAAAAATAGTTGAGTAATTTTTAAAGTAAAAAAAAACATTGGATATGTTTTGAAGTGAGAAATTAAAATTTTAATACCAGAGTGAGTTAACAATGTATGAAAAATAGTTGAGTAATTTTTAAAGTAAAAAAAAACATTATGTTTTGAAGTGAGAAATTAAAATTTTAATACCAGAGTGAGTTAACAATGTATGAAAAATAGTTGAGTAATTTTTAAAGTAAAAAAAAACATTGGATATGTTTTGAAGTGAGAAATTAAAATTTTAATACCAGAGTGAGTTAACAATGTATGAAAAATAGTTGAGTAATTTTTAAAGTAAAAAAAAACATTATGTTTTGAAGTGAGAAATTAAAATTTTAATACCAGAGTGAGTTAACAATGTATGAAAAATAGTTGAGTAATTTTTAAAGTAAAAAAAAACATTGGATATGTTTTGAAGTGAGAAATTAAAATTTTAATACCAGAGTGAGTTAACAATGTATGAAAAATAGTTGAGTAATTTTTAAAGTAAAAAAAAACATTGGATATGTTTTGAAGTGAGAAATTAAAATTTTAATACCAGAGTGAGTTAACAATGTATGAAAAATAGTTGAGTAATTTTTAAAGTAAAAAAAAACATTGGATATGTTTTGAAGTGAGAAATTAAAATTTTAATACCAGAGTGAGTTAACAATGTATGAAAAATAGTTGAGTAATTTTTAAAGTAAAAAAAAACATTGGATATGTTTTGAAGTGAGAAATTAAAATTTTAATACCAGAGTGAGTTAACAATGTATGAAAAATAGTTGAGTAATTTTTAAAGTAAAAAAAAACATTGGATATGTTTTGAAGTGAGAAATTAAAATTTTAATACCAGAGTGAGTTAACAATGTATGAAAAATAGTTGAGTAATTTTTAAAGTAAAAAAAAACATTATGTTTTGAAGTGAGAAATTAAAATTTTAATACCAGAGTGAGTTAACAATGTATGAAAAATAGTTGAGTAATTTTTAAAGTAAAAAAAAAACATTGGATATGTTTTGAAGTGAGAAATTAAAATTTTAATACCAGAGTGAGTTAACAATGTATGAAAAATAGTTGAGTAATTTTTAAAGTAAAAAAAAACATTGGATATGTTTTGAAGTGAGAAATTAAAATTTTAATACCAGAGTGAGTTAACAATGTATGAAAAATAGTTGAGTAATTTTTAAAGTAAAAAAAAACATTGGATATGTTTTGAAGTGAGAAATTAAAATTTTAATACCAGAGTGAGTTAACAATGTATGAAAAATAGTTGAGTAATTTTTAAAGTAAAAAAAAACATTGGATATGTTTTGAAGTGAGAAATTAAAATTTTAATACCAGAGTGAGTTAACAATGTATGAAAAATAGTTGAGTAATTTTTAAAGTAAAAAAAAACATTGGATATGTTTTGAAGTGAGAAATTAAAATTTTAATACCAGAGTGAGTTAACAATGTATGAAAAATAGTTGAGTAATTTTTAAAGTAAAAAAAAACATTATGTTTTGAAGTGAGAAATTAAAATTTTAATACCAGAGTGAGTTAACAATGTATGAAAAATAGTTGAGTAATTTTTAAAGTAAAAAAAAACATTGGATATGTTTTGAAGTGAGAAATTAAAATTTTAATACCAGAGTGAGTTAACAATGTATGAAAAATAGTTGAGTAATTTTTAAAGTAAAAAAAAACATTATGTTTTGAAGTGAGAAATTAAAATTTTAATACCAGAGTGAGTTAACAATGTATGAAAAATAGTTGAGTAATTTTTAAAGTAAAAAAAAACATTGGATATGTTTTGAAGTGAGAAATTAAAATTTTAATACCAGAGTGAGTTAACAATGTATGAAAAATAGTTGAGTAATTTTTAAAGTAAAAAAAAACATTGGATATGTTTTGAAGTGAGAAATTAAAATTTTAATACCAGAGTGAGTTAACAATGTATGAAAAATAGTTGAGTAATTTTTAAAGTAAAAAAAAACATTATGTTTTGAAGTGAGAAATTAAAATTTTAATACCAGAGTGAGTTAACAATGTATGAAAAATAGTTGAGTAATTTTTAAAGTAAAAAAAAAACATTATGTTTTGAAGTGAGAAATTAAAATTTTAATACCAGAGTGAGTTAACAATGTATGAAAAATAGTTGAGTAATTTTTAAAGTAAAAAAAAACATTGGATATGTTTTGAAGTGAGAAATTAAAATTTTAATACCAGAGTGAGTTAACAATGTATGAAAAATAGTTGAGTAATTGTTAAAGTAAAAAAAAAACATTGGATATGTTTTGAAGTGAGAAATTAAAATTTTAATACCAGAGTGAGTTAACAATGTATGAAAAATAGTTGAGTAATTTTTAAAGTAAAAAAAAACATTGGATATGTTTTTGAAGTGAGAAATTAAAATTTTAATACCAGAGTGAGTTAACAATGTATGAAAAATAGTTGAGTAATTTTTAAAGTAAAAAAAACATTGGATATGTTTTGAAGTGAGAAATTAAAATTTTAATACCAGAGTGAGTTAACAATGTATGAAAAATAGTTGAGTAATTTTTAAAGTAAAAAAAAACATTATGTTTTGAAGTGAGAAATTAAAATTTTAATACCAGAGTGAGTTAACAATGTATGAAAAATAGTTGAGTAATTTTTAAAGTAAAAAAAAACATTATGTTTTGAAGTGAGAAATTAAAATTTTAATACCAGAGTGAGTTAACAATGTATGAAAAATAGTTGAGTAATTTTTAAAGTAAAAAAAAACATTGGATATGTTTTGAAGTGAGAAATTAAAATTTTAATACCAGAGTGAGTTAACAATGTATGAAAAATAGTTGAGTAATTTTTAAAGTAAAAAAAAACATTGGATATGTTTTGAAGTGAGAAATTAAAATTTTAATACCAGAGTGAGTTAACAATGTATGAAAAATAGTTGAGTAATTTTTAAAGTAAAAAAAAACATTATGTTTTGAAGTGAGAAATTAAAATTTTAATACCAGAGTGAGTTAACAATGTATGAAAAATAGTTGAGTAATTTTTAAAGTAAAAAAAAACATTGGATATGTTTTGAAGTGAGAAATTAAAATTTTAATACCAGAGTGAGTTAACAATGTATGAAAAATAGTTGAGTAATTTTTAAAGTAAAAAAAAACATTGGATATGTTTTGAAGTGAGAAATTAAAATTTTAATACCAGAGTGAGTTAACAATGTATGAAAAATAGTTGAGTAATTTTTAAAGTAAAAAAAAACATTGGATATGTTTTGAAGTGAGAAATTAAAATTTTAATACCAGAGTGAGTTAACAATGTATGAAAAATAGTTGAGTAATTTTTAAAGTAAAAAAAAACATTATGTTTTGAAGTGAGAAATTAAAATTTTAATACCAGAGTGAGTTAACAATGTATGAAAAATAGTTGAGTAATTTTTAAAGTAAAAAAAAACATTATGTTTTGAAGTGAGAAATTAAAATTTTAATACCAGAGTGAGTTAACAATGTATGAAAAATAGTTGAGTAATTTTTAAAGTAAAAAAAAACATTGGATATGTTTGAAGTGAGAAATTAAAATTTTAATACCAGAGTGAGTTAACAATGTATGAAAAATAGTTGAGTAATTTTTAAGGTAAAAAAAAACATTGGATATGTTTTGAAGTGAGAAATTAAAATTTTAATACCAGAGTGAGTTAACAATGTATGAAAATAGTTGAGTAATTTTTAAAGTAAAAAAAAACATTGGATATGTTTTGAAGTGAGAAATTAAAATTTTAATACCAGAGTGAGTTAACAATGTATGAAAAATAGTTGAGTAATTTTTAAAGTAAAAAAAAACATTATGTTTTGAAGTGAGAAATTAAAATTTTAATACCAGAGTGAGTTAACAATGTATGAAAAATAGTTGAGTAATTTTTAAAGTAAAAAAAAACATTATGTTTTGAAGTGAGAAATTAAAATTTTAATACCAGAGTGAGTTAACAATGTATGAAAAATAGTTGAGTAATTTTTAAAGTAAAAAAAAACATTGGATATGTTTTGAAGTGAGAAATTAAAATTTTAATACCAGAGTGAGTTAACAATGTATGAAAAATAGTTGAGTAATTTTTAAAGTAAAAAAAAACATTGGATATGTTTTGAAGTGAGAAATTAAAATTTTAATACCAGAGTGAGTTAACAATGTATGAAAAATAGTTGAGTAATTTTTAAAGTAAAAAAAAACATTATGTTTTGAAGTGAGAAATTAAAATTTTAATACCAGAGTGAGTTAACAATGTATGAAAAATAGTTGAGTAATTTTTAAAGTAAAAAAAAACATTATGTTTTGAAGTGAGAAATTAAAATTTTAATACCAGAGTGAGTTAACAATGTATGAAAAATAGTTGAGTAATTTTTAAAGTAAAAAAAAACATTGGATATGTTTTGAAGTGAGAAATTAAAATTTTAATACCAGAGTGAGTTAACAATGTATGAAAAATAGTTGAGTAATTTTTAAAGTAAAAAAAAACATTATGTTTTGAAGTGAGAAAATTAAAATTTTAATACCAGAGTGAGTTAACAATGTATGAAAAATAGTTGAGTAATTTTTAAAGTAAAAAAAAACATTGGATATGTTTTGAAGTGAGAAATTAAAATTTTAATACCAGAGTGAGTTAACAATGTATGAAAAATAGTTGAGTAATTTTTAAAGTAAAAAAAAACATTGGATATGTTTTGAAGTGAGAAATTAAAATTTTAATACCAGAGTGAGTTAACAATGTATGAAAAATAGTTGAGTAATTTTTAAAGTAAAAAAAAACATTGGATATGTTTTGAAGTGAGAAATTAAAATTTTAATACCAGAGTGAGTTAACAATGTATGAAAAATAGTTGAGTAATTTTTAAAGTAAAAAAAAAACATTGGATATGTTTTGAAGTGAGAAATTAAAATTTTAATACCAGAGTGAGTTAACAATGTATGAAAAATAGTTGAGTAATTTTTAAAGTAAAAAAAAAACATTATGTTTTGAAGTGAGAAATTAAAATTTTAATACCAGAGTGAGTTAACAATGTATGAAAAATAGTTGAGTAATTTTTAAAGTAAAAAAAAACATTGGATATGTTTTGAAGTGAGAAATTAAAATTTTAATACCAGAGTGAGTTAACAATGTATGAAAAATAGTTGAGTAATTTTTAAAGTAAAAAAAAACTTGGATATGTTTTGAAGTGAGAAATTAAAATTTTAATACCAGAGTGAGTTAACAATGTATGAAAAATAGTTGAGTAATTTTTAAAGTAAAAAAAAACATTGGATATGTTTTGAAGTGAGAAATTAAAATTTTAATACCAGAGTGAGTTAACAATGTATGAAAAATAGTTGAGTAATTTTTAAAGTAAAAAAAAACATTGATATGTTTTGAAGTGAGAAATTAAAATTTTAATACCAGAGTGAGTTAACAATGTATGAAAAATAGTTGAGTAATTTTTAAAGTAAAAAAAAAACATTATGTTTTGAAGTGAGAAATTAAAATTTTAATACCAGAGTGAGTTAACAATGTATGAAAAATAGTTGAGTAATTTTTAAAGTAAAAAAAAACATTATGTTTTGAAGTGAGAAATTAAAATTTTAATACCAGAGTGAGTTAACAATGTATGAAAAATAGTTGAGTAATTTTTAAAGTAAAAAAAAACATTGGATATGTTTTGAAGTGAGAAATTAAAATTTTAATACCAGAGTGAGTTAACAATGTATGAAAAATAGTTGAGTAATTTTTAAAGTAAAAAAAAACATTGGATATGTTTTGAAGTGAGAAATTAAAATTTTAATACCAGAGTGAGTTAACAATGTATGAAAAATAGTTGAGTAATTTTTAAAGTAAAAAAAAACATTGGATATGTTTTGAAGTGAGAAATTAAAATTTTAATACCAGAGTGAGTTAACAATGTATGAAAAATAGTTGAGTAATTTTTAAAGTAAAAAAAAACATTGGATATGTTTTGAAGTGAGAAATTAAAATTTTAATACCAGAGTGAGTTAACAATGTATGAAAAATAGTTGAGTAATTTTTAAAGTAAAAAAAAACATTGGATATGTTTTGAAGTGAGAAATTAAAATTTTAATACCAGAGTGAGTTAACAATGTATGAAAAATAGTTGAGTAATTTTTAAAGTAAAAAAAAACATTGGATGTTTTGAAGTGAGAAATTAAAATTTTAATACCAGAGTGAGTTAACAATGTATGAAAAATAGTTGAGTAATTTTTAAAGTAAAAAAAAACATTGGATATGTTTTGAAGTGAGAAATTAAAATTTTAATACCAGAGTGAGTTAACAATGTATGAAAAATAGTTGAGTAATTTTTAAAGTAAAAAAAAACATTGGATATGTTTTGAAGTGAGAAATTAAAATTTTAATACCAGAGTGAGTTAACAATGTATGAAAAATAGTTGAGTAATTTTTAAAGTAAAAAAAAAACATTGGATATGTTTTGAAGTGAGAAATTAAAATTTTAATACCAGAGTGAGTTAACAATGTATGAAAAATAGTTGAGTAATTTTTAAAGTAAAAAAAAACATTGGATATGTTTTGAAGTGAGAAATTAAAATTTTAATACCAGAGTGAGTTAACAATGTATGAAAAATAGTTGAGTAATTTTTAAAGTAAAAAAAAACATTGGATATGTTTTGAAGTGAGAAATTAAAATTTTAATACCAGAGTGAGTTAACAATGTATGAAAAATAGTTGAGTAATTTTTAAAGTAAAAAAAAACATTGGATATGTTTTGAAGTGAGAAATTAAAATTTTAATACCAGAGTGAGTTAACAATGTATGAAAAATAGTTGAGTAATTTTTAAAGTAAAAAAAAACATTATGTTTTGAAGTGAGAAATTAAAATTTTAATACCAGAGTGAGTTAACAATGTATGAAAAATAGTTGAGTAATTTTTAAAGTAAAAAAAAACATTGGATATGTTTTGAAGTGAGAAATTAAAATTTTAATACCAGAGTGAGTTAACAATGTATGAAAAATAGTTGAGTAATTTTTAAAGTAAAAAAAAACATTATGTTTTGAAGTTGAGACATTAAAATTTTTAAATAACAGAGTGAGTTAACAATAGTATGAAAAAGTTGAGTAAATTTTTTTTATGT
>CAMPDV010005465.1:0-25557 GCA_946699065.1 Loxodes magnus
ATTTTAATACCAGAGTGAGTTAACAATGTATGAAAAATAGTTGAGTAATTTTTAAAGTAAAAAAAAACATTGTTTTTGATATGTTTTGAAGTGAGAAAAAGTAATTTTAATACCAGAGTGAGTTAACAATGTATGAAAAATAGTTGAGTAATTTTTAAAGTAAAAAAAAACATTGTTTTTGATATGTTTTGAAGTGAGAATACGAAATTTTAATACCAGAGTGAGTTAACAATGTATGAAAAATAGTTGAGTAATTTTTAAAGTAAAAAAAAACATTGTTTTTGATATGTTTTGGAGTGAGAATACGAAATTTTAATACCAGAGTGAGTTAACAATGTATGAAAAATAGTTGAGTAATTTTTAAAGTAAAAAAAAACATTGTTTTTGATATGTTTTGGAGTGAGAATACGAAATTTTAATACCAGAGTGAGTTAACAATGTATGAAAAATAGTTGAGTAATTTTTAAAGTAAAAAAAAACATTGTTTTTGATATGTTTTGGAGTGAGAATACGAAATTTTAATACCAGAGTGAGTTAACAATGTATGAAAAATAGTTGAGTAATTTTTAAAGTAAAAAAAAACATTGTTTTTGATATGTTTTGAAGTGAGAATACGAAATTTTAATACCAGAGTGAGTTAACAATGTATGAAAAATAGTTGAGTAATTTTTAAAGTAAAAAAAAACATTGTTTTTGATATGTTTTGAAGTGAGAAATTAAAATTTTACTACCAGAGTGAGTTAACAATGTATGAAAAATAGTTGAGTAATTTTTAAAGTAAAAAAAAACATTGTTTTTGATATGTTTTGAAGTGAGAAATTAAAATTTTAATACCAGAGTGAGTTAACAATGTATGAAAAATAGTTGAGTAATTTTTAAAGTAAAAAAAAACATTGTTTTTGATATGTTTTGGAGTGAGAATACGAAATTTTAATACCAGAGTGAGTTAACAATGTATGAAAAATAGTTGAGTAATTTTTAAAGTAAAAAAAAACATTGTTTTTGATATGTTTTGGAGTGAGAATACGAAATTTTAATACCAGAGTGAGTTAACAATGTATGAAAAATAGTTGAGTAATTTTAAAGTAAAAAAAAACATTGTTTTTGATATGTTTTGAAGTGAGAAAAAGTAATTTTAATACCAGAGTGAGTTAACAATGTATGAAAAATAGTTGAGTAATTTTTAAAGTAAAAAAAAACATTGTTTTTGATATGTTTTGAAGTGAGAATACGAAATTTTAATACCAGAGTGAGTTAACAATGTATGAAAAATAGTTGAGTAATTTTTAAAGTAAAAAAAAACATTGTTTTTGATATGTTTTGGAGTGAGAATACGAAATTTTAATACCAGAGTGAGTTAACAATGTATGAAAAATAGTTGAGTAATTTTTAAAGTAAAAAAAAACATTGTTTTTGATATGTTTTGAAGTGAGAAATTAAAATTTTAATACCAGAGTGAGTTAACAATGTATGAAAAATAGTTGAGTAATTTTTAAAGTAAAAAAAAACATTGTTTTTGATATGTTTTGAAGTGAGAATACGAAATTTTAATACCAGAGTGAGTTAACAATGTATGAAAAATAGTTGAGTAATTTTTAAAGTAAAAAAAAACATTGTTTTTGATATGTTTTGGAGTGAGAATACGAAATTTTAATACCAGAGTGAGTTAACAATGTATGAAAAATAGTTGAGTAATTTTTAAAGTAAAAAAAAACATTGTTTTTGATATGTTTTGGAGTGAGAATACGAAATTTTAATACCAGAGTGAGTTAACAATGTATGAAAAATAGTTGAGTAATTTTTAAAGTAAAAAAAAACATTGTTTTTGATATGTTTTGGAGTGAGAATACGAAATTTTAATACCAGAGTGAGTTAACAATGTATGAAAAATAGTTGAGTAATTTTTAAAGTAAAAAAAAACATTGTTTTTGATATGTTTTGAAGTGAGAATACGAAATTTTAATACCAGAGTGAGTTAACAATGTATGAAAAATAGTTGAGTAATTTTTAAAGTAAAAAAAAACATTGTTTTTGATATGTTTTGAAGTGAGAAATTAAATTTTACTACCAGAGTGAGTTAACAATGTATGAAAAATAGTTGAGTAATTTTTAAAGTAAAAAAAACATTGTTTTTGATATGTTTTGAAGTGAGAAATTAAAATTTTAATACCAGAGTGAGTTAACAATGTATGAAAAATAGTTGAGTAATTTTTAAAGTAAAAAAAAACATTGTTTTTGATATGTTTTGAAGTGAGAAATTAAAATTTTAATACCAGAGTGAGTTAACAATGTATGCAAAATAGTTGAGTAATTTTTAAAGTAAAAAAAAACATTGTTTTTGATATGTTTTGGAGTGAGAATACGAAATTTTAATACCAGAGTGAGTTAACAATGTATGAAAAATAGTTGAGTAATTTTTAAAGTAAAAAAAAGCATTGTTTTTGATATGTTTTGAAGTGAGAAATTAAAATTTTACTACCAGAGTGAGTTAATAATGTATGAAAAATAGTTGAGTAATTTTTAAAGTAAAAAAAAACATTGTTTTTGATATGTTTTGGAGTGAGAATACGAAATTTTAATACCAGAGTGAGTTAACAATGTATGAAAAATAGTTGAGTAATTTTTAAAGTAAAAAAAAACATTGTTTTTGATATGTTTTGAAGTGAGAAATTAAAATTTTAATACCAGAGTGAGTTAACAATGTATGAAAAATAGTTGAGTAATTTTTAAAGTAAAAAAAAACATTGTTTTTGATATGTTTTGGAGTGAGAATACGAAATTTTAATACCAGAGTGAGTTAACAATGTATGAAAAAATAGTTGAGTAATTTTTAAAGTAAAAAAAAACATTGTTTTTGATATGTTTTGAAGTGAGAAATTAAAATTTTAATACCAGAGTGAGTTAACAATGTATGAAAATAGTTGAGTAATTTTTAAAGTAAAAAAAACATTGTTTTTGATATGTTTTGGAGTGAGAATACGAAATTTTAATACCAGAGTGAGTTAACAATGTATGAAAAATAGTTGAGTAATTTTTAAAGTAAAAAAAAACATTGTTTTTGATATGTTTTGGAGTGAGAAATTAAAATTTTACTACCAGAGTGAGTTAATAATGTATGAAAAATAGTTGAGTAATTTTTAAAGTAAAAAAAAACATTGTTTTTGATATGTTTTGAAGTGAGAAATTAAAATTTTACTACCAGAGTGAGTTAATAATGTATGAAAAATAGTTGAGTAATTTTTAAAGTAAAAAAAAACATTGTTTTTGATATGTTTTGAAGTGAGAAATTAAAATTTTAATACCAGAGTGAGTTAACAATGTATGAAAAATAGTTGAGTAATTTTTAAAGTAAAAAAAAACATTGTTTTTGATATGTTTTGGAGTGAGAATACGAAATTTTAATACCAGAGTGAGTTAACAATGTATGAAAAATAGTTGAGTAATTTTTAAAGTAAAAAAAAACATTGTTTTTGATATGTTTTGGAGTGAGAATACAAATTTTAATACCAGAGTGAGTTAACAATGTATGAAAAATAGTTGAGTAATTTTTAAAGTAAAAAAAAACATTGTTTTTGATATGTTTTGAAGTGAGAAATTAAAATTTTACTACCAGAGTGAGTTAATAATGTATGAAAAATAGTTGAGTAATTTTTAAAGTAAAAAAAAAACATTGTTTTTGATATGTTTTGGAGTGAGAATACGAAATTTTAATACCAGAGTGAGTTAACAATGTATGAAAAATAGTTGATTAATTTTTAAAGTAAAAAAAAACATTGTTTTTGATATGTTTTGAAGTGAGAAATTAAAATTTTAATACCAGAGTGAGTTAACAATGTATGAAAAATAGTTGAGTAATTTTTAAAGTAAAAAAAAACATTGTTTTTGATATGTTTTGGAGTGAGAATACGAAATTTTAATACCAGAGTGAGTTAACAATGTATGAAAAATAGTTGAGTAATTTTTAAAGTAAAAAAAAACATTGTTTTTGATATGTTTTGAAGTGAGAAATTAAAATTTTAATACCAGAGTGAGTTAACAATGTATGAAAAATAGTTGAGTAATTTTTAAAGTAAAAAAAAACATTGTTTTTGATATGTTTTGGAGTGAGAATACGAAATTTTAATACCAGAGTGAGTTAACAATGTATGAAAAATAGTTGAGTAATTTTTAAAGTAAAAAAAAACATTGTTTTTGATATGTTTTGAAGTGAGAAATTAAAATTTTAATACCAGAGTGAGTTAACAATGTATGAAAAATAGTTGAGTAATTTTTAAAGTAAAAAAAAACATTGTTTTTGATATGTTTTGAAGTGAGAAATTAAAATTTTAATACCAGAGTGAGTTAACAATGTATGAAAAATAGTTGAGTAATTTTTAAAGTAAAAAAAAACATTGTTTTTGATATGTTTTGAAGTGAGAATACGAAATTTTAATACCAGAGTGAGTTAACAATGTATGAAAAATAGTTGAGTAATTTTTAAAGTAAAAAAAAACATTGTTTTTGATATGTTTTGAAGTGAGAAATTAAAATTTTAATACCAGAGTGAGTTAATAATGTATGAAAAATAGTTGAGTAATTTTTAAAGTAAAAAAAAACATTGTTTTTGATATGTTTTGAAGTGAGAAATTAAAATTTTAATACCAGAGTGAGTTAACAATGTATGAAAAATAGTTGAGTAATTTTTAAAGTAAAAAAAAACATTGTTTTTGATATGTTTTGGAGTGAGAATACGAAATTTTAATACCAGAGTGAGTTAACAATGTATGAAAAATAGTTGATTAATTTTTAAAGTAAAAAAAAACATTGTTTTTGATATGTTTTGGAGTGAGAATACAAATTTTAATACCAGAGTGAGTTAACAATGTATGAAAAATAGTTGAGTAATTTTTAAAGTAAAAAAAAACATTGTTTTTGATATGTTTTGAAGTGAGAAAAAGTAATTTTAATACCAGAGTGAGTTAACAATGTATGAAAAATAGTTGAGTAATTTTTAAAGTAAAAAAAAACATTGTTTTGATATGTTTTGGAGTGAGAATACGAAATTTTAATACCAGAGTGAGTTAACAATGTATGAAAAATAGTTGATTAATTTTTAAAGTAAAAAAAAACATTGTTTTTGATATGTTTTGAAGTGAGAAATTAAAATTTTAATACCAGAGTGAGTTAACAATGTATGAAAAATAGTTGAGTAATTTTTAAAGTAAAAAAAAACATTGTTTTTGATATGTTTTGGAGTGAGAATACGAAATTTTAATACCAGAGTGAGTTAACAATGTATGAAAAATAGTTGAGTAATTTTTAAAGTAAAAAAAAACATTGTTTTTGATATGTTTTGGAGTGAGAATACGAAATTTTAATACCAGAGTGAGTTAACAATGTATGAAAAATAGTTGAGTAATTTTTAAAGTAAAAAAAAACATTGTTTTTGATATGTTTTGAAGTGAGAAATTAAAATTTTAATACCAGAGTGAGTTAACAATGTATGAAAAATAGTTGAGTAATTTTTAAAGTAAAAAAAAACATTGTTTTTGATATGTTTTGAAGTGAGAAATAAAAATTTTACTACCAGAGTGAGTTAATAATGTATGAAAAATAGTTGAGTAATTTTTAAAGTAAAAAAAAACATTGTTTTTGATATGTTTTGGAGTGAGAATACAAATTTTAATACCAGAGTGAGTTAACAATGTATGAAAAATAGTTGAGTAATTTTTAAAGTAAAAAAAAACATTGTTTTTGATATGTTTTGGAGTGAGAATACGAAATTTTAATACCAGAGTGAGTTAACAATGTATGAAAAATAGTTGAGTAATTTTTAAAGTAAAAAAAAACATTGTTTTTGATATGTTTTGGAGTGAGAATACGAAATTTTAATACCAGAGTGAGTTAACAATGTATGAAAAATAGTTGATTAATTTTTAAAGTAAAAAAAAACATTGTTTTTGATATGTTTTGAAGTGAGAAATTAAAATTTTAATACCAGAGTGAGTTAACAATGTATGAAAAATAGTTGAGTAATTTTTAAAGTAAAAAAAAACATTGTTTTTGATATGTTTTGAAGTGAGAAAAAGTAATTTTAATACCAGAGTGAGTTAACAATGTATGAAAAATAGTTGAGTAATTTTTAAAGTAAAAAAAAACATTGTTTTTGATATGTTTTGAAGTGAGAAATTAAAATTTTAATACCAGAGTGAGTTAACAATGTATGAAAAATAGTTGAGTAATTTTTAAAGTAAAAAAAAACATTGTTTTTGATATGTTTTGGAGTGAGAAATTAAAATTTTAATACCAGAGTGAGTTAACAATGTATGAAAAATAGTTGAGTAATTTTTAAAGTAAAAAAAAACATTGTTTTTGATATGTTTTGGAGTGAGAATACGAAATTTTAATACCAGAGTGAGTTAACAATGTATGAAAAATAGTTGATTAATTTTTAAAGTAAAAAAAAACATTGTTTTTGATATGTTTTGAAGTGAGAAATTAAAATTTTAATACCAGAGTGAGTTAACAATGTATGAAAAATAGTTGAGTAATTTTTAAAGTAAAAAAAAACATTGTTTTTGATATGTTTTGGAGTGAGAATACGAAATTTTAATACCAGAGTGAGTTAACAATGTATGAAAAATAGTTGATTAATTTTTAAAGTAAAAAAAAACATTGTTTTTGATATGTTTTGAAGTGAGAAATTAAAATTTTAATACCAGAGTGAGTTAACAATGTATGAAAAATAGTTGAGTAATTTTTAAAGTAAAAAAAAACATTGTTTTTGATATGTTTTGAAGTGAGAAATTAAAATTTTAATACCAGAGTGAGTTAACAATGTATGAAAAATAGTTGAGTAATTTTTAAAGTAAAAAAAAACATTGTTTTTGATATGTTTTGAAGTGAGAATACGAAATTTTAATACCAGAGTGAGTTAACAATGTATGAAAAATAGTTGAGTAATTTTTAAAGTAAAAAAAAACATTGTTTTTGATATGTTTTGAAGTGAGAAATTAAAATTTTAATACCAGAGTGAGTTAATAATGTATGAAAAATAGTTGAGTAATTTTTAAAGTAAAAAAAAACATTGTTTTTGATATGTTTTGGAGTGAGAATACGAAATTTTAATACCAGAGTGAGTTAACAATGTATGAAAAATAGTTGAGTAATTTTTAAAGTAAAAAAAAACATTGTTTTTGATATGTTTTGGAGTGAGAATACGAAATTTTAATACCAGAGTGAGTTAACAATGTATGAAAAATAGTTGATTAATTTTTAAAGTAAAAAAAAACATTGTTTTTGATATGTTTTGAAGTGAGAAATTAAAATTTTAATACCAGAGTGAGTTAACAATGTATGAAAAATAGTTGAGTAATTTTTAAAGTAAAAAAAAACATTGTTTTGATATGTTTTGGAGTGAGAATACGAAATTTTAATACCAGAGTGAGTTAACAATGTATGAAAAATAGTTGAGTAATTTTTAAAGTAAAAAAAAACATTGTTTTTGATATGTTTTGAAGTGAGAAATTAAAATTTTACTACCAGAGTGAGTTAATAATGTATGAAAAATAGTTGAGTAATTTTTAAAGTAAAAAAAAACATTGTTTTTGATATGTTTTGGAGTGAGAATACGAAATTTTAATACCAGAGTGAGTTAACAATGTATGAAAAATAGTTGAGTAATTTTTAAAGTAAAAAAAAACATTGTTTTTGATATGTTTTGAAGTGAGAAATTAAAATTTTACTACCAGAGTGAGTTAATAATGTATGAAAAATAGTTGAGTAATTTTTAAAGTAAAAAAAAACATTGTTTTTGATATGTTTTGGAGTGAGAATACGAAATTTTAATACCAGAGTGAGTTAACAATGTATGAAAAATAGTTGAGTAATTTTTAAAGTAAAAAAAAACATTGTTTTTGATATGTTTTGAAGTGAGAAATTAAAATTTTAATACCAGAGTGAGTTAACAATGTATGAAAAATAGTTGAGTAATTTTTAAAGTAAAAAAAAACATTGTTTTTGATATGTTTTGGAGTGAGAATACGAAATTTTAATACCAGAGTGAGTTAACAATGTATGAAAAATAGTTGAGTAATTTTTAAAGTAAAAAAAAACATTGTTTTTGATATGTTTTGAAGTGAGAAATAAAAATTTTACTACCAGAGTGAGTTAATAATGTATGAAAAATAGTTGAGTAATTTTTAAAGTAAAAAAAAACATTGTTTTTGATATGTTTTGGAGTGAGAATACGAAATTTTAATACCAGAGTGAGTTAACAATGTATGAAAA
This sequence comes from Loxodes magnus, assembly GCA_946699065.1. Classification (NCBI taxonomy): domain Eukaryota; phylum Ciliophora; class Karyorelictea; order Loxodida; family Loxodidae; genus Loxodes; species Loxodes magnus. Next base: position 8,269 of record CAMPDV010005465.1, read on the forward strand.
ATAGTTGAGTAATTTTTAAAGTAAAAAAAAACATTGTTTTTGATATGTTTTGGAGTGAGAATACGAAATTTTAATACCAGAGTGAGTTAACAATGTATGAAAAATAGTTGATTAATTTTTAAAGTAAAAAAAAACATTGTTTTTGATATGTTTTGAAGTGAGAAATTAAAATTTTAATACCAGAGTGAGTTAACAATGTATGAAAAATAGTTGAGTAATTTTTAAAGTAAAAAAAAACATTGTTTTTGATATGTTTTGAAGTGAGAAAAAGTAATTTTAATACCAGAGTGAGTTAACAATGTATGAAAAATAGTTGAGTAATTTTTAAAGTAAAAAAAAACATTGTTTTTGATATGTTTTGGAGTGAGAATACGAAATTTTAATACCAGAGTGAGTTAACAATGTATGAAAAATAGTTGAGTAATTTTTAAAGTAAAAAAAAGCATTGTTTTTGATATGTTTTGAAGTGAGAAATTAAAATTTTACTACCAGAGTGAGTTAATAATGTATGAAAAATAGTTGAGTAATTTTTAAAGTAAAAAAAAACATTGTTTTTGATATGTTTTGGAGTGAGAATACGAAATTTTAATACCAGAGTGAGTTAACAATGTATGAAAAATAGTTGAGTAATTTTTAAAGTAAAAAAAAACATTGTTTTTGATATGTTTTGAAGTGAGAAATTAAAATTTTAATACCAGAGTGAGTTAACAATGTATGAAAAATAGTTGAGTAATTTTTAAAGTAAAAAAAAACATTGTTTTTGATATGTTTTGGAGTGAGAATACGAAATTTTAATACCAGAGTGAGTTAACAATGTATGAAAAATAGTTGAGTAATTTTTAAAGTAAAAAAAAACATTGTTTTTGATATGTTTTGAAGTGAGAAATTAAAATTTTAATACCAGAGTGAGTTAACAATGTATGAAAAATAGTTGAGTAATTTTTAAAGTAAAAAAAAACATTGTTTTTGATATGTTTTGAAGTGAGAATACGAAATTTTAATACCAGAGTGAGTTAACAATGTATGAAAAATAGTTGAGTAATTTTTAAAGTAAAAAAAAACATTGTTTTTGATATGTTTTGAAGTGAGAAATTAAAATTTTAATACCAGAGTGAGTTAACAATGTATGAAAAATAGTTGAGTAATTTTTAAAGTAAAAAAAAACATTGTTTTTGATATGTTTTGAAGTGAGAATACGAAATTTTAATACCAGAGTGAGTTAACAATGTATGAAAAATAGTTGAGTAATTTTTAAAGTAAAAAAAAACATTGTTTTTGATATGTTTTGAAGTGAGAATACGAAATTTTAATACCAGAGTGAGTTAACAATGTATGAAAAATAGTTGAGTAATTTTTAAAGTAAAAAAAAACATTGTTTTTGATATGTTTTGAAGTGAGAAATTAAAATTTTAATACCAGAGTGAGTTAATAATGTATGAAAAATAGTTGAGTAATTTTTAAAGTAAAAAAAAACATTGTTTTTGATATGTTTTGGAGTGAGAATACGAAATTTTAATACCAGAGTGAGTTAACAATGTATGAAAAATAGTTGAGTAATTTTTAAAGTAAAAAAAAACATTGTTTTTGATATGTTTTGGAGTGAGAATACGAAATTTTAATACCAGAGTGAGTTAACAATGTATGAAAAATAGTTGATTAATTTTTAAAGTAAAAAAAAACATTGTTTTTGATATGTTTTGAAGTGAGAAATTAAAATTTTAATACCAGAGTGAGTTAACAATGTATGAAAAATAGTTGAGTAATTTTTAAAGTAAAAAAAAACATTGTTTTGATATGTTTTGGAGTGAGAATACGAAATTTTAATACCAGAGTGAGTTAACAATGTATGAAAAATAGTTGAGTAATTTTTAAAGTAAAAAAAAACATTGTTTTTGATATGTTTTGAAGTGAGAAATTAAAATTTTAATACCAGAGTGAGTTAACAATGTATGAAAAATAGTTGAGTAATTTTTAAAGTAAAAAAAAACATTGTTTTTGATATGTTTTGAAGTGAGAAATTAAAATTTTAATACCAGAGTGAGTTAACAATGTATGAAAAATAGTTGAGTAATTTTTAAAGTAAAAAAAAACATTGTTTTTGATATGTTTTGAAGTGAGAAATTAAAATTTTAATACCAGAGTGAGTTAACAATGTATGAAAAATAGTTGAGTAATTTTTAAAGTAAAAAAAAACATTGTTTTTGATATGTTTTGAAGTGAGAATACGAAATTTTAATACCAGAGTGAGTTAACAATGTATGAAAAATAGTTGAGTAATTTTTAAAGTAAAAAAAAACATTGTTTTTGATATGTTTTGAAGTGAGAAATTAAAATTTTAATACCAGAGTGAGTTAATAATGTATGAAAAATAGTTGAGTAATTTTTAAAGTAAAAAAAAACATTGTTTTTGATATGTTTTGAAGTGAGAAATTAAAATTTTAATACCAGAGTGAGTTAACAATGTATGAAAAATAGTTGAGTAATTTTTAAAGTAAAAAAAAACATTGTTTTTGATATGTTTTGGAGTGAGAATACGAAATTTTAATACCAGAGTGAGTTAACAATGTATGAAAAATAGTTGAGTAATTTTTAAAGTAAAAAAAAACATTGTTTTTGATATGTTTTGGAGTGAGAATACAAATTTTAATACCAGAGTGAGTTAACAATGTATGAAAAATAGTTGAGTAATTTTTAAAGTAAAAAAAAACATTGTTTTTGATATGTTTTGAAGTGAGAAATTAAAATTTTACTACCAGAGTGAGTTAATAATGTATGAAAAATAGTTGATTAATTTTTAAAGTAAAAAAAAACATTGTTTTTGATATGTTTTGAAGTGAGAAATTAAAATTTTAATACCAGAGTGAGTTAACAATGTATGAAAAATAGTTGAGTAATTTTTAAAGTAAAAAAAAACATTGTTTTTGATATGTTTTGGAGTGAGAATACGAAATTTTAATACCAGAGTGAGTTAACAATGTATGAAAAATAGTTGAGTAATTTTTAAAGTAAAAAAAAACATTGTTTTTGATATGTTTTGGAGTGAGAATACGAAATTTTAATACCAGAGTGAGTTAACAATGTATGAAAAATAGTTGAGTAATTTTTAAAGTAAAAAAAAACATTGTTTTTGATATGTTTTGAAGTGAGAAATTAAAATTTTAATACCAGAGTGAGTTAACAATGTATGAAAAATAGTTGAGTAATTTTTAAAGTAAAAAAAAACATTGTTTTTGATATGTTTTGAAGTGAGAAATAAAAATTTTACTACCAGAGTGAGTTAATAATGTATGAAAAATAGTTGAGTAATTTTTAAAGTAAAAAAAAACATTGTTTTTGATATGTTTTGGAGTGAGAATACAAATTTTAATACCAGAGTGAGTTAACAATGTATGAAAAATAGTTGAGTAATTTTTAAAGTAAAAAAAAACATTGTTTTTGATATGTTTTGGAGTGAGAAATTAAAATTTTAATACCAGAGTGAGTTAACAATGTATGAAAAATAGTTGAGTAATTTTTAAAGTAAAAAAAAACATTGTTTTTGATATGTTTTGGAGTGAGAATACGAAATTTTAATACCAGAGTGAGTTAACAATGTATGAAAAATAGTTGATTAATTTTTAAAGTAAAAAAAAACATTGTTTTTGATATGTTTTGAAGTGAGAAATTAAAATTTTAATACCAGAGTGAGTTAACAATGTATGAAAAATAGTTGAGTAATTTTTAAAGTAAAAAAAAACATTGTTTTTGATATGTTTTGGAGTGAGAATACGAAATTTTAATACCAGAGTGAGTTAACAATGTATGAAAAATAGTTGATTAATTTTTAAAGTAAAAAAAAACATTGTTTTTGATATGTTTTGAAGTGAGAAATTAAAATTTTAATACCAGAGTGAGTTAACAATGTATGAAAAATAGTTGAGTAATTTTTAAAGTAAAAAAAAACATTGTTTTTGATATGTTTTGAAGTGAGAAATTAAAATTTTAATACCAGAGTGAGTTAACAATGTATGAAAAATAGTTGAGTAATTTTTAAAGTAAAAAAAAACATTGTTTTTGATATGTTTTGGAGTGAGAATACGAAATTTTAATACCAGAGTGAGTTAACAATGTATGAAAAATAGTTGAGTAATTTTTAAAGTAAAAAAAAACATTGTTTTTGATATGTTTTGAAGTGAGAAATTAAAATTTTAATACCAGAGTGAGTTAACAATGTATGAAAAATAGTTGAGTAATTTTTAAAGTAAAAAAAAACATTGTTTTTGATATGTTTTGGAGTGAGAATACGAAATTTTAATACCAGAGTGAGTTAACAATGTATGAAAAATAGTTGAGTAATTTTTAAAGTAAAAAAAAACATTGTTTTTGATATGTTTTGAAGTGAGAAATTAAAATTTTAATACCAGAGTGAGTTAACAATGTATGAAAAATAGTTGAGTAATTTTTAAAGTAAAAAAAAACATTGTTTTTGATATGTTTTGAAGTGAGAATACGAAATTTTAATACCAGAGTGAGTTAACAATGTATGAAAAATAGTTGAGTAATTTTTAAAGTAAAAAAAAACATTGTTTTTGATATGTTTTGAAGTGAGAATACGAAATTTTAATACCAGAGTGAGTTAACAATGTATGAAAAATAGTTGAGTAATTTTTAAAGTAAAAAAAAACATTGTTTTTGATATGTTTTGAAGTGAGAAATTAAAATTTTAATACCAGAGTGAGTTAATAATGTATGAAAAATAGTTGAGTAATTTTTAAAGTAAAAAAAAACATTGTTTTTGATATGTTTTGGAGTGAGAATACGAAATTTTAATACCAGAGTGAGTTAACAATGTATGAAAAATAGTTGAGTAATTTTTAAAGTAAAAAAAAACATTGTTTTTGATATGTTTTGGAGTGAGAATACGAAATTTTAATACCAGAGTGAGTTAACAATGTATGAAAAATAGTTGATTAATTTTTAAAGTAAAAAAAAACATTGTTTTTGATATGTTTTGAAGTGAGAAATTAAAATTTTAATACCAGAGTGAGTTAACAATGTATGAAAAATAGTTGAGTAATTTTTAAAGTAAAAAAAAACATTGTTTTGATATGTTTTGGAGTGAGAATACGAAATTTTAATACCAGAGTGAGTTAACAATGTATGAAAAATAGTTGAGTAATTTTTAAAGTAAAAAAAAACATTGTTTTTGATATGTTTTGAAGTGAGAAATTAAAATTTTACTACCAGAGTGAGTTAATAATGTATGAAAAATAGTTGAGTAATTTTTAAAGTAAAAAAAAACATTGTTTTTGATATGTTTTGGAGTGAGAATACGAAATTTTAATACCAGAGTGAGTTAACAATGTATGAAAAATAGTTGAGTAATTTTTAAAGTAAAAAAAAACATTGTTTTTGATATGTTTTGAAGTGAGAAATTAAAATTTTACTACCAGAGTGAGTTAATAATGTATGAAAAATAGTTGAGTAATTTTTAAAGTAAAAAAAAACATTGTTTTTGATATGTTTTGGAGTGAGAATACGAAATTTTAATACCAGAGTGAGTTAACAATGTATGAAAAATAGTTGAGTAATTTTTAAAGTAAAAAAAAACATTGTTTTTGATATGTTTTGAAGTGAGAAATTAAAATTTTAATACCAGAGTGAGTTAACAATGTATGAAAAATAGTTGAGTAATTTTTAAAGTAAAAAAAAACATTGTTTTTGATATGTTTTGGAGTGAGAATACGAAATTTTAATACCAGAGTGAGTTAACAATGTATGAAAAATAGTTGAGTAATTTTTAAAGTAAAAAAAAACATTGTTTTTGATATGTTTTGAAGTGAGAAATAAAAATTTTACTACCAGAGTGAGTTAATAATGTATGAAAAATAGTTGAGTAATTTTTAAAGTAAAAAAAAACATTGTTTTTGATATGTTTTGGAGTGAGAATACGAAATTTTAATACCAGAGTGAGTTAACAATGTATGAAAAATAGTTGAGTAATTTTTAAAGTAAAAAAAAACATTGTTTTTGATATGTTTTGAAGTGAGAAATTAAAATTTTAATACCAGAGTGAGTTAACAATGTATGAAAAATAGTTGAGTAATTTTTAAAGTAAAAAAAAACATTGTTTTTGATATGTTTTGAAGTGAGAAATTAAAATTTTAATACCAGAGTGAGTTAACAATGTATGAAAAATAGTTGAGTAATTTTTAAAGTAAAAAAAAACATTGTTTTTGATATGTTTTGAAGTGAGAAATTAAAATTTTAATACCAGAGTGAGTTAACAATGTATGAAAAATAGTTGAGTAATTTTTAAAGTAAAAAAAAACATTGTTTTTGATATGTTTTGAAGAGAGAAATTAAAATTTTAATACCAGAGTGAGTTAACAATGTATGAAAAATAGTTGAGTAATTTTTAAAGTAAAAAAAAACATTGTTTTTGATATGTTTTGAAGTGAGAAATTAAAATTTTACTACCAGAGTGAGTTAACAATGTATGAAAAATAGTTGAGTAATTTTTAAAGTAAAAAAAAACATTGTTTTTGATATGTTTTGAAGTGAGAATACGAAATTTTAATACCAGAGTGAGTTAACAATGTATGAAAAATAGTTGAGTAATTTTTAAAGTAAAAAAAAACATTGTTTTTGATATGTTTTGAAGTGAGAAATTAAAATTTTAATACCAGAGTGAGTTAATAATGTATGAAAAATAGTTGAGTAATTTTTAAAGTAAAAAAAAAACATTGTTTTTGATATGTTTTGAAGTGAGAAATTAAAATTTTAATACCAGAGTGAGTTAACAATGTATGAAAAATAGTTGAGTAATTTTTAAAGTAAAAAAAAACATTGTTTTTGATATGTTTTGAAGTGAGAAATTAAAATTTTAATACCAGAGTGAGTTAATAATGTATGAAAAATAGTTGAGTAATTTTTAAAGTAAAAAAAAACATTGTTTTTGATATGTTTTGGAGTGAGAATACGAAATTTTAATACCAGAGTGAGTTAACAATGTATGAAAAATAGTTGAGTAATTTTTAAAGTAAAAAAAAACATTGTTTTTGATATGTTTTGGAGTGAGAATACGAAATTTTAATACCAGAGTGAGTTAACAATGTATGAAAAATAGTTGATTAATTTTTAAAGTAAAAAAAAACATTGTTTTTGATATGTTTTGAAGTGAGAAATTAAAATTTTAATACCAGAGTGAGTTAACAATGTATGAAAAATAGTTGAGTAATTTTTAAAGTAAAAAAAAACATTGTTTTGATATGTTTTGGAGTGAGAATACGAAATTTTAATACCAGAGTGAGTTAACAATGTATGAAAAATAGTTGAGTAATTTTTAAAGTAAAAAAAAACATTGTTTTTGATATGTTTTGGAGTGAGAATACGAAATTTTAATACCAGAGTGAGTTAACAATGTATGAAAAATAGTTGAGTAATTTTTAAAGTAAAAAAAAACATTGTTTTTGATATGTTTTGAAGTGAGAATACGAAATTTTAATACCAGAGTGAGTTAACAATGTATGAAAAATAGTTGAGTAATTTTTAAAGTAAAAAAAAACATTGTTTTTGATATGTTTTGAAGTGAGAAATTAAAATTTTACTACCAGAGTGAGTTAACAATGTATGAAAAATAGTTGAGTAATTTTTAAAGTAAAAAAAAACATTGTTTTGATATGTTTTGGAGTGAGAATACGAAATTTTAATACCAGAGTGAGTTAACAATGTATGAAAAATAGTTGAGTAATTTTTAAAGTAAAAAAAAACATTGTTTTTGATATGTTTTGAAGTGAGAAATTAAAATTTTACTACCAGAGTGAGTTAATAATGTATGAAAAATAGTTGAGTAATTTTTAAAGTAAAAAAAAACATTGTTTTTGATATGTTTTGGAGTGAGAATACGAAATTTTAATACCAGAGTGAGTTAACAATGTATGAAAAATAGTTGAGTAATTTTTAAAGTAAAAAAAAACATTGTTTTTGATATGTTTTGAAGTGAGAAATTAAAATTTTACTACCAGAGTGAGTTAATAATGTATGAAAAATAGTTGAGTAATTTTTAAAGTAAAAAAAAACATTGTTTTTGATATGTTTTGGAGTGAGAATACGAAATTTTAATACCAGAGTGAGTTAACAATGTATGAAAAATAGTTGAGTAATTTTTAAAGTAAAAAAAAACATTGTTTTTGATATGTTTTGAAGTGAGAAATTAAAATTTTAATACCAGAGTGAGTTAACAATGTATGAAAAATAGTTGAGTAATTTTTAAAGTAAAAAAAAACATTGTTTTTGATATGTTTTGAAGTGAGAAATTAAAATTTTAATACCAGAGTGAGTTAACAATGTATGAAAAATAGTTGAGTAATTTTTAAAGTAAAAAAAAACATTGTTTTTGATATGTTTTGAAGTGAGAATACGAAATTTTAATACCAGAGTGAGTTAACAATGTATGAAAAATAGTTGAGTAATTTTTAAAGTAAAAAAAAACATTGTTTTTGATATGTTTTGAAGAGAGAAATTAAAATTTTAATACCAGAGTGAGTTAACAATGTATGAAAAATAGTTGAGTAATTTTTAAAGTAAAAAAAAACATTGTTTTTGATATGTTTTGAAGTGAGAAATTAAAATTTTACTACCAGAGTGAGTTAACAATGTATGAAAAATAGTTGAGTAATTTTTAAAGTAAAAAAAAACATTGTTTTTGATATGTTTTGAAGTGAGAATACGAAATTTTAATACCAGAGTGAGTTAACAATGTATGAAAAATAGTTGAGTAATTTTTAAAGTAAAAAAAAACATTGTTTTTGATATGTTTTGAAGTGAGAAATTAAAATTTTAATACCAGAGTGAGTTAATAATGTATGAAAAATAGTTGAGTAATTTTTAAAGTAAAAAAAAACATTGTTTTTGATATGTTTTGGAGTGAGAATACGAAATTTTAATACCAGAGTGAGTTAACAATGTATGAAAAATAGTTGAGTAATTTTTAAAGTAAAAAAAAACATTGTTTTTGATATGTTTTGGAGTGAGAATACGAAATTTTAATACCAGAGTGAGTTAACAATGTATGAAAAATAGTTGATTAATTTTTAAAGTAAAAAAAAACATTGTTTTTGATATGTTTTGGAGTGAGAATACGAAATTTTAATACCAGAGTGAGTTAACAATGTATGAAAAATAGTTGAGTAATTTTTAAAGTAAAAAAAAACATTGTTTTTGATATGTTTTGAAGTGAGAAATTAAAATTTTACTACCAGAGTGAGTTAATAATGTATGAAAAATAGTTGAGTAATTTTTAAAGTAAAAAAAAACATTGTTTTTGATATGTTTTGGAGTGAGAATACGAAATTTTAATACCAGAGTGAGTTAACAATGTATGAAAAATAGTTGAGTAATTTTTAAAGTAAAAAAAAACATTGTTTTTGATATGTTTTGAAGTGAGAAATTAAAATTTTACTACCAGAGTGAGTTAATAATGTATGAAAAATAGTTGAGTAATTTTTAAAGTAAAAAAAAACATTGTTTTTGATATGTTTTGGAGTGAGAATACGAAATTTTAATACCAGAGTGAGTTAACAATGTATGAAAAATAGTTGAGTAATTTTTAAAGTAAAAAAAAACATTGTTTTTGATATGTTTTGAAGTGAGAAATTAAAATTTTAATACCAGAGTGAGTTAACAATGTATGAAAAATAGTTGAGTAATTTTTAAAGTAAAAAAAAACATTGTTTTTGATATGTTTTGGAGTGAGAATACGAAATTTTAATACCAGAGTGAGTTAACAATGTATGAAAAATAGTTGAGTAATTTTTAAAGTAAAAAAAAAAACATTGTTTTTGATATGTTTTGAAGTGAGAATACGAAATTTTAATACCAGAGTGAGTTAACAATGTATGAAAAATAGTTGAGTAATTTTTAAAGTAAAAAAAAACATTGTTTTTGATATGTTTTGAAGTGAGAAATTAAAATTTTACTACCAGAGTGAGTTAACAATGTATGAAAAATAGTTGAGTAATTTTTAAAGTAAAAAAAAACATTGTTTTTGATATGTTTTGAAGTGAGAAATTAAAATTTTAATACCAGAGTGAGTTAATAATGTATGAAAAATAGTTGAGTAATTTTTAAAGTAAAAAAAAACATTGTTTTTGATATGTTTTGAAGTGAGAAATTAAAATTTTAATACCAGAGTGAGTTAACAATGTATGAAAAATAGTTGAGTAATTTTTAAAGTAAAAAAAAACATTGTTTTTGATATGTTTTGGAGTGAGAATACGAAATTTTAATACCAGAGTGAGTTAACAATGTATGAAAAATAGTTGAGTAATTTTTAAAGTAAAAAAAAACATTGTTTTTGATATGTTTTGAAGTGAGAAAAAGTAATTTTAATACCAGAGTGAGTTAACAATGTATGAAAAATAGTTGAGTAATTTTTAAAGTAAAAAAAAACATTGTTTTTGATATGTTTTGAAGTGAGAATACGAAATTTTAATACCAGAGTGAGTTAACAATGTATGAAAAATAGTTGAGTAATTTTTAAAGTAAAAAAAAACATTGTTTTTGATATGTTTTGGAGTGAGAATACGAAATTTTAATACCAGAGTGAGTTAACAATGTATGAAAAATAGTTGAGTAATTTTTAAAGTAAAAAAAAACATTGTTTTTGATATGTTTTGGAGTGAGAATACGAAATTTTAATACCAGAGTGAGTTAACAATGTATGAAAAATAGTTGAGTAATTTTTAAAGTAAAAAAAAACATTGTTTTTGATATGTTTTGAAGTGAGAATACGAAATTTTAATACCAGAGTGAGTTAACAATGTATGAAAAATAGTTGAGTAATTTTTAAAGTAAAAAAAAAACATTGTTTTTGATATGTTTTGAAGTGAGAAATTAAAATTTTACTACCAGAGTGAGTTAACAATGTATGAAAAATAGTTGAGTAATTTTTAAAGTAAAAAAAAACATTGTTTTTGATATGTTTTGAAGTGAGAAAAAGTAATTTTAATACCAGAGTGAGTTAACAATGTATGAAAAATAGTTGAGTAATTTTTAAAGTAAAAAAAAACATTGTTTTTGATATGTTTTGAAGTGAGAAATTAAAATTTTAATACCAGAGTGAGTTAATAATGTATGAAAAATAGTTGAGTAATTTTTAAAGTAAAAAAAAACATTGTTTTTGATATGTTTTGAAGTGAGAAATTAAAATTTTAATACCAGAGTGAGTTAATAATGTATGAAAAATAGTTGAGTAATTTTTAAAGTAAAAAAAAAACATTGTTTTTGATATGTTTTGAAGTGAGAAATTAAAATTTTAATACCAGAGTGAGTTAACAATGTATGAAAAATAGTTGAGTAATTTTTAAAGTAAAAAAAAACATTGTTTTTGATATGTTTTGAAGTGAGAAAAAGTAATTTTAATACCAGAGTGAGTTAACAATGTATGAAAAATAGTTGAGTAATTTTTAAAGTAAAAAAAAACATTGTTTTTGATATGTTTTGAAGTGAGAATACGAAATTTTAATACCAGAGTGAGTTAACAATGTATGAAAAATAGTTGAGTAATTTTTAAAGTAAAAAAAAACATTGTTTTTGATATGTTTTGGAGTGAGAATACGAAATTTTAATACCAGAGTGAGTTAACAATGTATGAAAAATAGTTGAGTAATTTTTAAAGTAAAAAAAAACATTGTTTTTGATATGTTTTGGAGTGAGAATACGAAATTTTAATACCAGAGTGAGTTAACAATGTATGAAAAATAGTTGAGTAATTTTTAAAGTAAAAAAAAACATTGTTTTTGATATGTTTTGAAGTGAGAATACGAAATTTTAATACCAGAGTGAGTTAACAATGTATGAAAAATAGTTGAGTAATTTTTAAAGTAAAAAAAAACATTGTTTTTGATATGTTTTGAAGTGAGAATACGAAATTTTAATACCAGAGTGAGTTAACAATGTATGAAAAATAGTTGAGTAATTTTTAAAGTAAAAAAAAACATTGTTTTTGATATGTTTTGAAGTGAGAAATTAAAATTTTAATACCAGAGTGAGTTAATAATGTATGAAAAATAGTTGAGTAATTTTTAAAGTAAAAAAAAACATTGTTTTTGATATGTTTTGAAGTGAGAAATTAAAATTTTAATACCAGAGTGAGTTAATAATGTATGAAAAATAGTTGAGTAATTTTTAAAGTAAAAAAAAACATTGTTTTTGATATGTTTTGGAGTGAGAATACGAAATTTTAATACCAGAGTGAGTTAACAATGTATGAAAAATAGTTGAGTAATTTTTAAAGTAAAAAAAAGCATTGTTTTTGATATGTTTTGAAGTGAGAAATTAAAATTTTACTACCAGAGTGAGTTAATAATGTATGAAAAATAGTTGAGTAATTTTTAAAGTAAAAAAAAACATTGTTTTTGATATGTTTTGGAGTGAGAATACGAAATTTTAATACCAGAGTGAGTTAACAATGTATGAAAAATAGTTGAGTAATTTTTAAAGTAAAAAAAAACATTGTTTTTGATATGTTTTGAAGTGAGAAATTAAAATTTTAATACCAGAGTGAGTTAACAATGTATGAAAAATAGTTGAGTAATTTTTAAAGTAAAAAAAAACATTGTTTTTGATATGTTTTGGAGTGAGAATACGAAATTTTAATACCAGAGTGAGTTAACAATGTATGAAAAATAGTTGAGTAATTTTTAAAGTAAAAAAAAACATTGTTTTTGATATGTTTTGAAGTGAGAAATTAAAATTTTAATACCAGAGTGAGTTAACAATGTATGAAAAATAGTTGAGTAATTTTTAAAGTAAAAAAAAACATTGTTTTTGATATGTTTTGGAGTGAGAATACGAAATTTTAATACCAGAGTGAGTTAACAATGTATGAAAAATAGTTGAGTAATTTTTAAAGTAAAAAAAAACATTGTTTTTGATATGTTTTGAAGTGAGAAATTAAAATTTTACTACCAGAGTGAGTTAATAATGTATGAAAAATAGTTGAGTAATTTTTAAAGTAAAAAAAAACATTGTTTTTGATATGTTTTGAAGTGAGAAATTAAAATTTTAATACCAGAGTGAGTTAACAATGTATGAAAAATAGTTGAGTAATTTTTAAAGTAAAAAAAAACATTGTTTTTGATATGTTTTGGAGTGAGAATACGAAATTTTAATACCAGAGTGAGTTAACAATGTATGAAAAATAGTTGAGTAATTTTTAAAGTAAAAAAAAACATTGTTTTTGATATGTTTTGGAGTGAGAATACAAATTTTAATACCAGAGTGAGTTAACAATGTATGAAAAATAGTTGAGTAATTTTTAAAGTAAAAAAAAACATTGTTTTTGATATGTTTTGAAGTGAGAAATTAAAATTTTACTACCAGAGTGAGTTAATAATGTATGAAAAATAGTTGAGTAATTTTTAAAGTAAAAAAAAACATTGTTTTTGATATGTTTTGGAGTGAGAATACGAAATTTTAATACCAGAGTGAGTTAACAATGTATGAAAAATAGTTGAGTAATTTTTAAAGTAAAAAAAACATTGTTTTTGATATGTTTTGGAGTGAGAATACGAAATTTTAATACCAGAGTGAGTTAACAATGTATGAAAAATAGTTGAGTAATTTTTAAAGTAAAAAAAAGCATTGTTTTTGATATGTTTTGAAGTGAGAAATTAAAATTTTACTACCAGAGTGAGTTAATAATGTATGAAAAATAGTTGAGTAATTTTTAAAGTAAAAAAAAAACATTGTTTTTGATATGTTTTGGAGTGAGAATACGAAATTTTAATACCAGAGTGAGTTAACAATGTATGAAAAATAGTTGAGTAATTTTTAAAGTAAAAAAAAACATTGTTTTTGATATGTTTTGAAGTGAGAAATTAAAATTTTAATACCAGAGTGAGTTAACAATGTATGAAAAATAGTTGAGTAATTTTTAAAGTAAAAAAAAACATTGTTTTTGATATGTTTTGGAGTGAGAATACGAAATTTTAATACCAGAGTGAGTTAACAATGTATGAAAAATAGTTGATTAATTTTTAAAGTAAAAAAAAACATTGTTTTTGATATGTTTTGAAGTGAGAAATTAAAATTTTAATACCAGAGTGAGTTAACAATGTATGAAAAATAGTTGAGTAATTTTTAAAGTAAAAAAAAACATTGTTTTTGATATGTTTTGGAGTGAGAATACGAAATTTTAATACCAGAGTGAGTTAACAATGTATGAAAAATAGTTGAGTAATTTTTAAAGTAAAAAAAAACATTGTTTTTGATATGTTTTGAAGTGAGAAATTAAAATTTTAATACCAGAGTGAGTTAACAATGTATGAAAAATAGTTGAGTAATTTTTAAAGTAAAAAAAACATTGTTTTTGATATGTTTTGGAGTGAGAATACGAAATTTTAATACCAGAGTGAGTTAACAATGTATGAAAAATAGTTGAGTAATTTTTAAAGTAAAAAAAAGCATTGTTTTTGATATGTTTTGAAGTGAGAAATTAAAATTTTACTACCAGAGTGAGTTAATAATGTATGAAAAATAGTTGAGTAATTTTTAAAGTAAAAAAAAACATTGTTTTTGATATGTTTTGGAGTGAGAATACGAAATTTTAATACCAGAGTGAGTTAACAATGTATGAAAAATAGTTGAGTAATTTTTAAAGTAAAAAAAAACATTGTTTTTGATATGTTTTGGAGTGAGAATACGAAATTTTAATACCAGAGTGAGTTAACAATGTATGAAAAATAGTTGAGTAATTTTTAAAGTAAAAAAAAACATTGTTTTTGATATGTTTTGGAGTGAGAATACGAAATTTTAATACCAGAGTGAGTTAACAATGTATGAAAAATAGTTGAGTAATTTTTAAAGTAAAAAAAAACATTGTTTTTGATATGTTTTGAAGTGAGAATACAAATTTTAATACCAGAGTGAGTTAACAATGTATGAAAAATAGTTGAGTAATTTTTAAAGTAAAAAAAAACATTGTTTTTGATATGTTTTGGAGTGAGAATACGAAATTTTAATACCAGAGTGAGTTAACAATGTATGAAAAATAGTTGAGTAATTTTTAAAGTAAAAAAAAACATTGTTTTTGATATGTTTTGGAGTGAGAATACGAAATTTTAATACCAGAGTGAGTTAACAATGTATGAAAAATAGTTGAGTAATTTTTAAAGTAAAAAAAAACATTGTTTTTGATATGTTTTGAAGTGAGAAATTAAAATTTTAATACCAGAGTGAGTTAACAATGTATGAAAAATAGTTGAGTAATTTTTAAAGTAAAAAAAAACATTGTTTTTGATATGTTTTGGAGTGAGAATACGAAATTTTAATACCAGAGTGAGTTAACAATGTATGAAAAATAGTTGAGTAATTTTTAAAGTAAAAAAAAACATTGTTTTTGATATGTTTTGAAGTGAGAAATTAAAATTTTAATACCAGAGTGAGTTAACAATGTATGAAAAATAGTTGAGTAATTTTTAAAGTAAAAAAAAACATTGTTTTTGATATGTTTTGGAGTGAGAATACGAAATTTTAATACCAGAGTGAGTTAACAATGTATGAAAAATAGTTGAGTAATTTTTAAAGTAAAAAAAAACATTGTTTTTGATATGTTTTGAAGTGAGAAATTAAAATTTTAATACCAGAGTGAGTTAACAATGTATGAAAAATAGTTGAGTAATTTTTAAAGTAAAAAAAAACATTGTTTTTGATATGTTTTGAAGTGAGAAATTAAAATTTTAATACCAGAGTGAGTTAACAATGTATGAAAAATAGTTGAGTAATTTTTAAAGTAAAAAAAAACATTGTTTTTGATATGTTTTGGAGTGAGAATACGAAATTTTAATACCAGAGTGAGTTAACAATGTATGAAAAATAGTTGAGTAATTTTTAAAGTAAAAAAAAACATTGTTTTTGATATGTTTTGAAGTGAGAAATTAAAATTTTAATACCAGAGTGAGTTAACAATGTATGAAAAATAGTTGAGTAATTTTTAAAGTAAAAAAAAACATTGTTTTTGATATGTTTTGGAGTGAGAAATTAAAATTTTAATACCAGAGTGAGTTAACAATGTATGAAAAATAGTTGAGTAATTTTTAAAGTAAAAAAAAACATTGTTTTTGATATGTTTTGGAGTGAGAATACGAAATTTTAATACCAGAGTGAGTTAACAATGTATGAAAAATAGTTGAGTAATTTTTAAAGTAAAAAAAAGCATTGTTTTTGATATGTTTTGAAGTGAGAAATTAAAATTTTACTACCAGAGTGAGTTAATAATGTATGAAAAATAGTTGAGTAATTTTTAAAGTAAAAAAAAACATTGTTTTTGATATGTTTTGGAGTGAGAATACGAAATTTTAATACCAGAGTGAGTTAACAATGTATGAAAAATAGTTGAGTAATTTTTAAAGTAAAAAAAAAACATTGTTTTTGATATGTTTTGAAGTGAGAAATTAAAATTTTAATACCAGAGTGAGTTAACAATGTATGAAAAATAGTTGAGTAATTTTTAAAGTAAAAAAAAACATTGTTTTTGATATGTTTTGAAGTGAGAAATTAAAATTTTACTACCAGAGTGAGTTAATAATGTATGAAAAATAGTTGAGTAATTTTTAAAGTAAAAAAAAACATTGTTTTTGATATGTTTTGGAGTGAGAATACGAAATTTTAATACCAGAGTGAGTTAATAATGTATGAAAAATAGTTGAGTAATTTTTAAAGTAAAAAAAAACATTGTTTTTGATATGTTTTGAAGTGAGAAATTAAAATTTTAATACCAGAGTGAGTTAACAATGTATGAAAAATAGTTGAGTAATTTTTAAAGTAAAAAAAAACATTGTTTTTGATATGTTTTGGAGTGAGAATACGAAATTTTAATACCAGAGTGAGTTAACAATGTATGAAAAATAGTTGAGTAATTTTTAAAGTAAAAAAAAACATTGTTTTTGATATGTTTTGAAGTGAGAAATTAAAATTTTACTACCAGAGTGAGTTAATAATGTATGAAAAATAGTTGAGTAATTTTTAAAGTAAAAAAAAACATTGTTTTTGATATGTTTTGGAGTGAGAATACGAAATTTTAATACCAGAGTGAGTTAACAATGTATGAAAAATAGTTGAGTAATTTTTAAAGTAAAAAAAAACATTGTTTTTGATATGTTTTGAAGTGAGAAATTAAAATTTTAATACCAGAGTGAGTTAACAATGTATGAAAAATAGTTGAGTAATTTTTAAAGTAAAAAAAAACATTGTTTTTGATATGTTTTGGAGTGAGAATACGAAATTTTAATACCAGAGTGAGTTAAC
>CAMPDV010005466.1:0-26029 GCA_946699065.1 Loxodes magnus
ACTTAAAACTGAAACTCTATCTTCTTTTCTTATTTTACTTCTTCACTTTTCTAAAACTTATTGCTTCTCAAAGCATACTCCTTAAAACTGAAACTCTACTTTCTTTTTTTACTTTACTTCTTCACTTTTCTAAATACTTATTAATTCTAAAAGCATACTACTTAAAACTGAAACTCTACCTTCTTTTCTTACTTTACTTCTTCAATTTTCTAAAACTTATTAATTCTCAAAGCATACTACTTAAAACTGAAACTATATCTTCTTTTATTACATTATTTCTTCACTTTTCTAAATACTTATTAATTCTCAAAGCATACTCCTTAAAACTGAAACTCTACCTTCTTTTCTTACTTTACTTCTTCACTTTTCTAAATACTTATTAATTCTAAAAGCATACTACTTAAAACTGAAACTCTACCTTCTTTTCTTACTTTACTTCTTCAATTTTCTAAAACTTATTGCTTCTCAAAACATATTCCTTAAAACTGAACCTATATCTTCTTTTATTACATTATTTCTTCACTTTTCTAAATACTTATTAATTCTCAAAGCATACTACTTAAAACTGAAACTATATCTTCTTTTCTTACTTTACTTCTTCAATTTCCTAAATACTTATTAATTCTCAAAGCACACTACTTAAAACTGTAACTCTACCTTCTTTTTTTACATTACTTCTTCACTTTTCTAAAACTTATTGCTTCTCAAAGCATGATCCTTAAATCTGAAAATCTATCTTCTTTTCTTACATTACTTCTTCACTTTTCTAAAACTTATTAATTCTCAAAGCATACTACTTAAAACGAAACTATATCTTCTTTTCTTACTTTACTTCTTCACTTTTCTAAAACTTATTAATTCTCAAAGCATACTACTTAAAACTGAAACTATATCTTCTTTTATTACATTATTTCTTCACTTTTCTAAATACTTATTAATTCTCAAAGCATACTCCTTAAAACTGAAACTCTATCTTCTTTTCTTACTTTACTTCTTCGAAATTCTATCTTTTTTTCTATCTTTACTTATTCACCTTTTTAAATTCTTTTTACTTCTCAAAGCATACTATTTAAAACTGAAATTCTACCTTCTTTTCTTACTTTACTTCTTCACTTTTCTAAAACTTATTGCTTCTCAATGCATACTACTTAAAACTGAAACTATATCTTCTTTTCTTACTTTACTTCTTCGCTTTTCTAAATTCTTTTTACTTCTCAAAGCATACTACTTAAAACTGAAACTATATCTTCTTTTCTTACTTTACTTCTTCACTTTTCTAAATACTTATTAATTCTCAAAGCATACTACTTAAAACTGAAACTATATCTTCATTTCTTACATTACTTATTCACCTTTCTAAATACCTATTACTTCTCAAAGCATACTACTTAAAACTGAAATTCTACCTTCTTTTCTTACATTACTTCTTCACTTTTCTAAATAACTATTATTTCTAAAAGCATACTACTTAAAACTGAAATTCTATCTTATTTTCTTGCTTTACTTCTTCACTTTTCTAAATACTTATTAATTCTCAAAGCATACTACTTAAAACTGAAATTCTACCTTCTTTTCTTACTTTACTTCTTCACTTTTCTAAAACTTATTGCTTCTCAAAGCATGATCCTTAAATCTAAAATTATATCTTCTTTTCTTACTTTACTTCTTCACTTTTCTAAATACTTATTAATTCTCAAAGCATACTACTTAAAACTGAAACTCTACCTTCTTTTCTTACTTTACTTCTTCAATTTCCTAAATACTTATTGCTTCTCAAAGCATACTACTTAAAACTGAAACTCTACCTTCTTTTCTTGCTTTACTTCTTCACTTTTCTAAAACTTATTGCTTCTCAAAGCATAATCCTTAAATCTGAACCTCTATCTTCTTTTCTTACTTTACTTCTTCACCTTTCTAAATACTTATTAATTCTCAAAGCATACTACTTAAAACTGAAACTCTACCTTCTTTTCTTACTTTACTTCTTCAATTTCCTAAATACTTATTAATTCTCAAAGCATACTACTTAAAACTGAAACTATATCTTCTTTTCTTACATTACTTCTTCACTTTTCTAAAACTTATTGCTTCTCAATGCATACTACTTAAAACTGAAACTATATCTTCTTTTCTTACTTTACTTCTTCACTTTTCTAAAACTTATTGCTTCTCAAAGCATACTACTTAAAACTGAAACTATATCTTCTTTTATTACATTATTTCTTCACTTTTCTAAAACTTATTGCTTCTCAATGCATACTACTTAAAACTGAAATTCGATCTTCTTTTCTTACTTTACTTCTTCGCTTTTCTAAATTCTTTTTACTTCTCAAAGCATACTATTTAAAACTGAAACTATATCTTCTTTTCTTACTTTACTTCTTCACTTTTCTAAATACTTATTAATTCTCAAAGCATACTACTTAAAACTGAAACTCTACCTTCTTTTCTTACTTTACTTCTTCACTTTTCTAAAACTTATTGCTTCTCAAAGCATACTCCTTAAAACTGATACTCTTTCTTCTTTTCTTACATTACTTCTTCAATTTTCTAAATACCTATTACTTCTCAAAGCATACTACTTAAAACTGAAATTCTACCTTCTTTTCTTACTTTACTTCTTCACTTTTCTAAATACTTATTAATTCTCAAAGCATACTACTTAAAACTGAAACTATATCTTCTTTTCTTACATTACTTCTTCACTTTTCTAAATACTTATTAATTCTCAAAGCATACTACTTAAAACTGAAATTCTACCTTCTTTTCTTACTTTACTTCTTCACTTTTCTAAAACTTATTGCTTCTCAATGCATACTACTTAAAACTGAAACTATATCTTCTTTTCTTACTTTACTTCTTCGCTTTTCTAAATTTTTTTTACTTCTCAAAGCATACTATTTAAAACTGAAACTATATCTTCTTTTCTTACTTTACTTATTCACTTTTCTAAATACTTATTAATTCTCAAAGCATACTACTTAAAACTGAAACTATATCTTCTTTTCTTATTTTACTTCTTCACTTTTCTAAAACTTATTGCTTCTCAAAGCATACTCCTTAAAACTGATACTCTTTCTTCTTTTCTTACATTACTTCTTCACTTTTCTAAATTCTTATTACTTCTCAAAGCATACTACTTAAAACTGAAATTCTATCTTATTTTCTTGCTTTACTTCTTCACTTTTCTAAATACTTATTAATTCTCAAAGCATACTCCTTAAAACTGAAATTCTATCTTTTTTTCTATCTTTACTTATTATCTTTCAAAATTCTTATTACTTGACAAGCAATAATCCTTAAAACTGATACTCTTTCTTTTTTTCTTACTTTACTTCTTCACTTTTCTAAATACTTATTAATTCTCAAAGCATACTACTTAAAACAGAAACTATATCTTCTTTTCTTACTTTACTTCTTCAATTTCCTAAATACTTATTACTTCTCAAAGCATACTCCTTAAAACTGATACTCTTTCTTCTTTTCTTACATTACTTCTTCACTTTTCTAAATTCTTTTTACTTCGCAAGGCATACTCCTTAAAACTGAAGCTATATCTTCTTTTCTTACATTACTTCTTCACCTTTCTAAATACTTATTACTTCTCAAAGCATACTACTTAAAACTGAAACTATATCTTCTTTTCTTACTTTACTTCTTCACTTTTCTAAATACTTATTAATTCTCAAAGCATACTACTTAAAACTGAAACTTTACCTTCTTTTCTTGATTTACTTCTTCACTTTTCTAAATACTTATTGCTTCTCAAAGCATACTACTTAAAACTGAAACTATATCTTCTTTTATTACATTATTTCTTCACTTTTCTAAATACTTATTAATTCTCAAAGCATACTCCTTAAAACTGAAACTCTATCTTCTTTTCTTATTTTACTTCTTCACTTTTCTAAAACTTATTGCTTCTCAAAGCATACTCCTTAAAACTGAAACTATATCTTCTTTTCTTACATTACTTATTCAATTTTCTAAATACCTATTACTTCTCAAAGCATACTACTTAAAACTGAAACTATATCTTCTTTTCTTGCTTTACTTCTTCACTTTTCTAAATACTTATTAATTCTCAAAGCATACTACTTAAAACTGAAACTATATCTTCTTTTCTTACTTTACTTCTTCAATTTCCTAAATACTTATTAATTCTCAAAGCACACTACTTAAAACTGTAACTCTACCTTCTTTTTTTACATTACTTCTTCACTTTTCTAAAACTTATTGCTTCTCAAAGCATGATCCTTAAAACTGAAACTATATCTTCTTTTCTTACTTTACTTCTTCGCTTTTCTAAATTCTTTTAACTTCTCAAAGCATATTCCTTAAAACTGATACTCTTTCTTCTTTTCTTACTTTACTTATTCACTTTTCTAAAACTTATTAATTCTCAAAGCATACTACTTAAAACTGAAATTCTACCTTCTTTTCTTACTTTACTTCTTCACTTTTCTAAATACTTATTAATTCTTAAAGCATACTACTTAAAACTGAAACTATATCTTCTTTTCTTACATTACTTCTTCACTTTTCTAAATACTTATTGCTTCTCAAAGCATACTACTTAAAACTGAAATTCTACCTTCTTTTCTTACTTTACTTCTTCACTTTTCTAAAACTTATTGCTTCTCAATGCATACTACTTAAAACTGAAACTATATCTTCTTTTCTTACTTTACTTCTTCGCTTTTTAAATTCTTTTTACTTCTCAAAGCATACTATTTAAAACTGAAACTATATCTTCTTTTCTTACTTTACTTCTTCGCTTTTTAAATTCTTTTTACTTCTCAAAGCATACTATTTAAAACTGAAACTATATCTTCTTTTCTTACTTTACTTATTCACTTTTCTAAATACTTATTAATTCTCAAAGCATACTACTTAAAACTGAAACTATATCTTCATTTCTTACATTACTTATTCACCTTTCTAAATACCTATTACTTCTCAAAGCATACTACTTAAAACTGAAATTCTACCTTCTTTTCTTACATTACTTCTTCACTTTTCTAAATAACTATTATTTCTAAAAGCATACTACTTAAAACTGAAACTCTATCTTCTTTTCTTACATTACTTCTTCACTTTTCTAAATACTTATTAATTCTCAAAGCATACTCCTTAAAACTGATACTATATCTTCTTTTCTTACTTTACTTCTTCACTTTTCTAAAACTTATTGCTTCTCAAAGCATGATCCTTAAATCTAAAATTATATCTTCTTTTCTTACTTTACTTCTTCACTTTTCTAAATACTTATTAATTCTCAAAGCATACTACTTAAAACTGAAACTCTACCTTCTTTTCTTACTTTACTTCTTCAATTTCCTAAATACTTATTGCTTCTCAAAGCATACTACTTAAAACTGAAATTCTACCTTCTTTTCTTACTTTACTTCTTCAATTTTCTAAAACTTATTGCTTCTCAAAGCATATTCCTTAAATCTGAACCTCTATCTTCTTTTCTTACTTTACTTCTTCACCTTTCTAAATACTTATTAATTCTCAAAGCATACTACTTAAAACTGAAACTCTACCTTCTTTTCTTACTTTACTTCTTCAATTTCCTAAATACTTATTGCTTCTCAAAGCATACTACTTAAAACTGAAACTCTACCTTCTTTTCTTGCTTTACTTCTTCACTTTTCTAAAACTTATTGCTTCTCAAAGCATAATCCTTAAATCTGAACCTCTATCTTCTTTTCTTACTTTACTTCTTCACCTTTCTAAATACTTATTACTTCTCAAAACATATTCCTTAAAACTGAAGCTATATCTTCTTTTCTTACATTACTTCTTCACTTTTCTAAATACTTATTAATTCTCAAAGCATACTACTTAAAACTGAAACTATATCTTCTTTTCTTACATTACTTCTTCACTTTTCTAAAACTTATTGCTTCTCAATGCATACTACTTAAAACTGAAACTATATCTTCTTTTCTTACTTTACTTCTTCACTTTTCTAAAACTTATTGCTTCTCAATGCATACTACTTAAAACTGAAATTCGACCTTCTTTTCTTACTTTACTTCTTCACTTTTCTAAAACTTATTGCTTCTCAATGCATACTACTTAAAACTGAAATTCGATCTTCTTTTCTTACTTTACTTCTTCACCTTTCTAAATACCTATTACTTCTCAAAGCATATTCCTTAAAACTGATACTCTTTCTTCTTTTCTTACATTACTTCTTCACCTTTCTAAATACCAATTACTTCTCAAAGCATACTACTTAAAACTGAAATTCTACCTTCTTTTCTTACTTTACTTCTTCACTTTTCTAAATACTTATTAATTCTTAAAGCATACTACTTAAAACTGAAACTATATCTTCTTTTCTTACATTACTTCTTCACTTTTCTAAATACTTATTAATTCTCAAAGCATACTACTTAAAACTGAAATTCTACCTTCTTTTCTTACTTTACTTCTTCACTTTTCTAAAACTTATTGCTTCTCAATGCATACTACTTAAAACTGAAATTCTATCTTCTTTTCTTGCTTTACTTCTTCACTTTTCTAAATACTTATTAATTCTCAAAGCATACTACTTAAAACTGAAACTTTACCTTCTTTTCTTGCTTTACTTATTCACTTTTCTAAATACTTATTAATTCTCAAAGCATACTACTTAAAACTGAAACTATATCTTCTTTTCTTATTTTACTTCTTCACTTTTCTAAAACTTATTGCTTCTCAAAGCATACTCCTTAAAACTGATACTCTTTCTTCTTTTCTTACATTACTTCTTCACTTTTCTAAATTCTTATTACTTCTCAAAGCATACTACTTAAAACTGAAATTCTATCTTATTTTCTTGCTTTACTTCTTCACTTTTCTAAATACTTATTAATTCTCAAAGCATACTACTTAAAACTGAAACTATATCTTCTTTTCTTACATTACTTCTTCACTTTTCTAAATACTTATTAATTCTCAAAGCATACTCCTTAAAACTGAAACTATATCTTCTTTTCTATCTTTACTTATTCACCTTTCTAAATACTTATTAATTCTCAAAGCATACTACTTAAAACTGAAACTATATCTTCTTTTCTTACATTACTTCTTCACTTTTCTAAATACTTATTAATTCTCAAAGCATACTCCTTAAAACTGAAACTATATCTTCTTTTCTATCTTTACTTATTCACCTTTCTAAATACTTATTAATTCTAAAAGCATACTACTTAAAACTGAAACTCTACCTTCTTTTCTTACATTACTTCTTCACCTTTCTAAATTCTTTTTACTTCTCAAAGCATACTCCTTAAAACTGAAACTATATCTTCTTTTATTACATTATTTCTTCACTTTTCTAAATACTTATTAATTCTCAAAGCATACTCCTTAAATCTGAACCTCTATCTTCTTTTCTTACTTTACTTCTTCACCTTTCTAAATACTTATTAATTCTCAAAGCATACTACTTAAAACTGAAACTCTACCTTCTTTTCTTGCTTTACTTCTTCACTTTTCTAAATACTTATTGCTTCTCATTGCATACTACTTAAAACTGAAACTATATCTTCTTTTCTTACTTTACTTCTTCACCTTTCTAAATACTTATTAATTCTAAAAGCATACTACTTAAAACTGAAACTCTACCTTCTTTTCTTACTTTACTTCTTCACTTTTCTAAATTCTTTTTACTTCTCAAAGCATACTCCTTAAAACTGAAACTATATCTTCTTTTCTTACTTTACTTCTTCACTTTTCTAAATTCTTTTTACTTCGCAAGGCATACTCCTTAAAACTGAAACTATATCTTCTTTTCTTACTTTACTTCTTCACCTTTCTAAATACTTATTAATTCTCAAAGCATACTACTTAAAACTGAAACTCTACCTTCTTTTCTTACTTTACTTCTTCACTTTTCTAAATACTTATTACTTCTCAAAACATATTCCTTAAAACTGAAACTCTACCTTCTTTTCTTACTTTACTTCTTCACTTTTCTAAATACTTATTAATTCTAAAAGCATACTAACTAAAACTGAAATTCTACCTTCTTTTCTTACTTTACTTCTTCACTTTTCTAAAACTTATTGCTTCTCAAAGCATACTCCTTAAAACTGAAACTATATCTTCTTTTCTATCTTTACTTATTCACCTTTCTAAATACTTATTAATTCTCAAAGCATACTACTTAAAACTGAAATTCTACCTTCTTTTCTTGCTTTACTTCTTCACTTTTATAAAACTTATTGCTTCTCAAAGCATACTAAATAAAACTGAAACTATATCTTCTTTTCTATCTTTACTTATTCACCTTTCTAAATTCTTTTTACTTCGCAAGGCATACTCTTTAAAACTGAAATTCTACCTTCTTTTCTTACTTTATTTCTTCACCTTTCTAAATACTTATTACTTCTCAAAGCATACTACTTAAAACTGAAATTCTATCTTCTTTTCTTGCTTTACTTCTTCACTTTTCTAAATACTTATTAATTCTCAAAGCATACTACTTAAAACTGAAACTTTACCTTCTTTTCTTGCTTTACTTCTTCACTTTTCTAAATACTTATTGCTTCTCAAAGCATACTCCTTAAAACTGAAACTATATCTTCTTTTCTTACTTTACTTCTTCACTTTTCTAAATTCTTTTTACTTCGCAAGGCATACTCCTTAAAACTGAAACTATATCTTCTTTTCTTACTTTACTTCTTCACCTTTCTAAATACTTATTAATTCTCAAAGCATACTACTTAAAACTGAAACTTTACCTTCTTTTCTTGCTTTACTTCTTCACTTTTCTAAATACTTATTGCTTCTCATTGCATACTACTTAAAACTGAAACTATATCTTCTTTTCTTACTTTACTTCTTCACCTTTCTAAATACTTATTAATTCTCAAAGCATACTACTTAAAACTGAAACTATATCTTCTTTTCTTACTTTACTTCTTCACTTTTCTAAATACTTATTACTTCTCAAAGCATACTCCTTAAAACTGATACTCTTTCTTTTTTTCTTACATTACTTCTTCACTTTTCTAAAACTTATTACTTCTCAAAGCATACTCTTTAAAACTGAAATTCTATCTTTTTTTCTATCTTTACTTCTTCACCTTTCTAAATACTTATTAATTCTCAAAGCATACTACTTAAAACTGAAACTATATCTTCTTTTCTTACATTACTTCTTCACTTTTCTAAATACTTATTAATTCTCAAAGCATACTACTTAAAACTGAAACTCTACCTTCTTTTCTTACTTTACTTCTTCACTTTTCTAAATACTTATTAATTCTAAAAGCATACTAACTAAAACTGAAATTCTACCTTCTTTTCTTACTTTACTTCTTCACTTTTCTAAAACTTATTGCTTCTCAAAGCATACTCCTTAAAACTGAAACTATATCTTCTTTTCTATCTTTACTTATTCACCTTTCTAAATACTTATTAATTCTCAAAGCATACTACTTAAAACTGAAATTCTACCTTCTTTTCTTGCTTTACTTCTTCACTTTTCTAAAACTTATTGCTTCTCAAAGCATGATCCTTAAATCTAAAATTATATCTTCTTTTCTATCTTTACTTATTCACCTTTCTAAATTCTTTTTACTTCGCAAGGCATACTCTTTAAAACTGAAATTCTACCTTCTTTTCTTACTTTATTTCTTCACCTTTCTAAATACTTATTACTTCTCAAAGCATAATCCTTAAAACTGAAACTATATCTTCTTTTCTTACTTTACTTCTTCACTTTTCTAAATACTTATTAATTCTCAAAGCATACTACTTAAAACTGAAACTTTACCTTCTTTTCTTGCTTTACTTCTTCACTTTTCTAAATACTTATTGCTTCTCATTGCATACTACTTAAAACTGAAACTATATCTTCTTTTCTTACTTTACTTCTTCACCTTTCTAAATACTTATTAATTCTAAAAGCATACTACTTAAAACTGAAACTCTACCTTCTTTTCTTACTTTACTTCTTCACTTTTCTAAATTCTTTTTACTTCTCAAAGCATACTCCTTAAAACTGAAACTATATCTTCTTTTCTTACTTTACTTCTTCACTTTTCTAAATTCTTTTTACTTCGCAAGGCATACTCCTTAAAACTGAAACTATATCTTCTTTTCTTACTTTACTTCTTCACCTTTCTAAATACTTATTAATTCTCAAAGCATACTACTTAAAACTGAAACTCTACCTTCTTTTCTTACTTTACTTCTTCACTTTTCTAAATACTTATTACTTCTCAAAACATATTCCTTAAAACTGAAGCTATATCTTCTTTTCTTACATTACTTCTTCACTTTTCTAAATACTTATTAATTCTCAAAGCATACTCCTTAAAACTGATACTCTTTCTTCTTTTCTTACTTTACTTCTTCACCTTTCTAAACACTTATTAATTCTCAAAGCATACTACTTAAAACTGAAATTCTACCTTCTTTTCTTACTTTACTTCTTCACTTTTCTAAAACTTATTGCTTCTCAATGCATACTACTTAAAACTGAAACTATATCTTCTTTTCTTACTTTACTTCTTCGCTTTTCTAAATTTTTTTTACTTCTCAAAGCATACTAAATAAAACAGAAATTCTACCTTCTTTTCTTACTTTACTTCTTCACTTTTCTAATACTTATTAATTCTCAAAGCATACTACTTAAAACTGAAACTATATCTTCTTTTCTTACATTACTTCTTCACTTTTCTAAATACTTATTAATTCTCAAAGCATACTCTTTAAAACTGAAATTCTACCTTCTTTTCTTACTTTACTTCTTCACTTTTCTAATACTTATTAATTCTCAAAGCATACTACTTAAAACTGAAACTATATCTTCTTTTCTTACATTACTTATTCACTTTTTTTAATACCTATTACTTCTCAAAGCATACTCCTTAAAACTGATACTCTATCTTCTTTTCTTGCTTTACTTATTCACCTTTCTAAATTCTTTTTACTTCGCAAGGCATACTCTTTAAAACTTAAATTTTACCTTCTTTTCTTGCTTTACTTCTTCACCTTTCTAAATTTTTTTTATTTCTCAAAACATATTCCTTAAAAGTGAAACTTTACCTTCTTTTCTTTCTTTACTTATTCACTTTTCTAAATTCTTTTTACTTCGCAAGGCATACTCTTTAAAACTTAAATTTTAACTTCTTTTCTTGCTTTACTTCTTCACCTTTCTAAATTCTTTTTACTTCTCAAAACATATTCCTTAAAAGTGAAACTTTACCTTCTTTTCTTTCTTTACTTCTTCACTTTTCTAAATTCTTATTAATTCTCAAAGCATACTACTTAAAACTGAAACTATATCTTCTTTTCTTACATTACTTCTTCACCTTTCTAAATTCTTTTTAATTCTCAAAGCATACTACTTAAAACTGAAATTCTACCTTCTTTTCTTACTTTACTTCTTCACTTTTCTAAATACTTATTAATTCTCAAAGCATACTACTTAAAACTGAAACTATATCTTCTTTTCTTACTTTACTTCTTCACTTTTCTAAATACTTATTACTTCTCAAAGCATACTCTTTAAAACTGAAATTCTACCTTCTTTTCTTACTTTACTTCTTCACTTTTCTAAATACTTATTAATTCTCAAAGCATACTCCTTAAAACTGAAACTATATCTTCTTTTCTTACTTTACTTCTTCACTTTTCTAAATTCTTTTTACTTCTCAAAGCATAATCCTTAAAAGTGAAACTTTACCTTCTTTTCTTTCTTTACTTCTTCACTTTTCTAAATTCTTATTTCTTCTCAAAGCATACTACTTAAAACTGAAACTCTACCTTCTTTTCTTACTTTACTTCTTCACTTTTCTAAATACTTATTAATTCTAAAAGCATACTAACTAAAACTGAAATTCTACCTTCTTTTCTTACTTTACTTCTTCACTTTTCTAAAACTTATTGCTTCTCAAAGCATACTCCTTAAAACTGAAACTATATCTTCTTTTCTATCTTTACTTATTCACCTTTCTAAATACTTATTAATTCTCAAAGCATACTACTTAAAACTGAAACTATATCTTCTTTTCTTACTTTACTTCTTCACTTTTATAAAACTTATTGCTTCTCAAAGCATACTAAATAAAACTGAAACTATATCTTCTTTTCTATCTTTACTTATTCACCTTTCTAAATTCTTTTTACTTCGCAAGGCATACTCTTTAAAACTGAAATTCTACCTTCTTTTCTTACTTTACTTATTCACCTTTCTAAATACTTTTTAATTCTCAAAGCATACTCCTTAAAACTGAAACTATATCTTCTTTTCTTACTTTACTTCTTCACTTTTCTAAAACTTATTGCTTCTCAAAGCATACTACTTAAAACTGAAACTATATCTTCTTTTCTTACATTACTTCTTCACCTTTCTAAATTCTTTTTAATTCTCAAAGCATACTACTTAAAACTGAAACTCTACCTTCTTTTCTTACTTTACTTCTTCACTTTTCTAAAACTTATTACTTCTCAAAGCATACTACTTAAATCTGAAATTCTATATTCTTTTCTATCTTTACTTCTTCAATTTCCTAAATACTTATTGCTTCTCAAAGCATACTACTTAAAACTGAAATTCTACCTTCTTTTCTTACTTTACTTCTTCACCTTTCTAAATTCTTTTTACTTCTCAAAACATATTCCTTAAAAGTGAAACTTTACCTTTTTTTCTTACTTTACTTCTTCACTTTTCTAAATTCTTTTTACTTCTCAAAGCATACTACTTAAAACTGAAACTATATCTTCTTTTCTTGCTTTACTTATTCACCTTTCTAAATTCTTTTTACTTCGCAAGGCATACTCCTTAAAACTGAAACTATATCTTCTTTTCTTACTTTACTTCTTCACCTTTCTAAATTCTTATTACTTCTCAAAACATACTACTTAAAACTGAAATTCTACCTTCTTTTCTTACTTTACTTCTTCACTTTTCTAAAACTTATTGCTTCTCAAAGCATAATCCTTAAATCTGAAATTCTATCTTCTTTTCTTACTTTACTTCTTCACTTTTCTAAATACTTATTAATTCTCAAAGCATACTACTTAAAACTGAAGCTCTACCTTCTTTTCTTACTTTACTTCTTCAATTTCCTAAATACTTTTTACTTCGCAAAGCATACTCTTTAAAACTGAAATTCTACCTTCTTTTCTTACATTACTTCTTCACTTTTCTAAATTCTTATTTCTTCTCAAAGCATACTAAATAAAACTGAAACTATATCTTCTTTTCTATCTTTACTTCTTCACTTTTCTAAATTCTTATTTCTTCTCAAAGCATACTAAATAAAACTGAAACTATTTCTTCTTTTCTATCTTTACTTATTCACCTTTCTAAATACTTTTTAATTCTCAAAGCATACTCCTTAAAACTGAAACTATATCTTCTTTTCTTACTTTACTTCTTCACTTTTCTAAAACTTATTGCTTCTCAAAGCATAATCCTTAAAACTGAAACTATATCTTCTTTTCTTACTTTACTTCTTCACTTTTCTAAAACTTATTACTTCTCAAAGCATACTACTTAAAACTGAAACTCTATCTTCTTTTCTTACTTTACTTCTTCACTTTTCTAAAACTTATTACTTCTCAAAGCATACTACTTAAATCTGAAATTCTATATTCTTTTCTATCTTTACTTATTCACCTTTCTAAATTCTTTTTACTTCGCAAGGCATACTCTTTAAAACTTAAATTTTACCTTCTTTTCTTGCTTTACTTCTTCACCTTTCTAAATTTTTTTTATTTCTCAAAACATATTCCTTAAAAGTGAAACTTTACCTTCTTTTCTTTCTTTACTTATTCACTTTTCTAAATTCTTTTTACTTCGCAAGGCATACTCTTTAAAACTTAAATTTTAACTTCTTTTCTTGCTTTACTTCTTCACCTTTCTAAATTCTTTTTACTTCTCAAAACATATTCCTTAAAAGTGAAACTTTACCTTCTTTTTTTTCTTTACTTCTTCACTTTTCTAAATTCTTATTACTTCTCAAAGCATACTACTTAAAACTTAAACTA
This sequence comes from Loxodes magnus, assembly GCA_946699065.1. Lineage (NCBI taxonomy): Eukaryota > Ciliophora > Karyorelictea > Loxodida > Loxodidae > Loxodes > Loxodes magnus. Next base: position 14,005 of record CAMPDV010005466.1, read on the forward strand.
TATCTTCTTTTCTTACTTTACTTCTTCACTTTTCTAAAACTTATTGCTTCTCAAAGCATACTACTTAAAACTGAAACTATATCTTCTTTTCTTACATTACTTATTCACCTTTCTAAATTCTTATTTCTTCTCAAAGCATACTAAATAAAACTGAAACTATTTCTTCTTTTCTATCTTTACTTATTCACCTTTCTAAATACTTTTTAATTCTCAAAGCATACTCCTTAAAACTGAAACTATTTCTTCTTTTCTTACTTTACTTCTTCACTTTTCTAAAACTTATTGCTTCTCAAAGCATAATCCTTAAAACTGAAACTATATCTTCTTTTCTTACTTTACTTCTTCACTTTTCTAAAACTTATTACTTCTCAAAGCATACTACTTAAAACTGAAACTCTATCTTCTTTTCTTACTTTACTTCTTCACTTTTCTAAAACTTATTACTTCTCAAAGCATACTACTTAAATCTGAAATTCTATATTCTTTTCTATCTTTACTTATTCACCTTTCTAAATTCTTTTTACTTCGCAAGGCATACTCTTTAAAACTTAAATTTTACCTTCTTTTCTTGCTTTACTTCTTCACCTTTCTAAATTCTTTTTACTTAGCAAGGCATACTCTTTAAAAGTGAAACTTTACCTTCTTTTCTTTCTTTACTTATTCACTTTTCTAAATTCTTTTTACTTCGCAAGGCATACTCTTTAAAACTTAAATTTTAACTTCTTTTCTTGCTTTACTTCTTCACCTTTCTAAATTCTTTTTACTTCTCAAAACATATTCCTTAAAAGTGAAACTTTACCTTCTTTTCTTTCTTTACTTCTTCACTTTTCTAAATTCTTATTAATTCTCAAAGCATACTACTTAAAACTGAAGCTCTACCTTCTTTTCTTACTTTACTTCTTCAATTTCCTAAATACTTATTACTTGACAAAGCATAATCCTTAAATCTAAAATTCTATCTTCTTTTCTTACTTTACTTCTTCACTTTTCTAAATTCTTATTAATTCTCAAAGCATACTACTTAAAACTGAAGCTCTACCTTCTTTTCTTACTTTACTTCTTCAATTTCCTAAATTCTTTTTACTTCGCAAGGCATACTCTTTAAAACTGAAATTCTACTTTCTTTTCTTACTTTACTTCTTCACTTTTCTAAATTCTTTTTACTTCTCAAAGCATACTACTTAAAACTGAAACTATATCTTCTTTTCTTACTTTACTTATTCACCTTTCTAAATACTTTTTAATTCTCAAAGCATACTACTTAAAACTGAAACTCTATCTTCTTTTCTTACTTTACTTCTTCACTTTTCTAAATTCTTATTAATTCTCAAAGCATACTACTTAAAACTGAAGCTCTACCTTCTTTTCTTACTTTACTTCTTCAATTTCCTAAATTCTTTTTACTTCGCAAGGCATACTCTTTAAAACTGAAATTCTACTTTCTTTTCTTACTTTACTTATTCACCTTTCTAAAACTTATTGCTTCTCAAAGCATAATCCTTAAAACTGAAACTATATCTTCTTTTCTTACTTTACTTCTTCACTTTTCTAAAACTTATTACTTCTCAAAGCATACTACTTAAAACTGAAACTCTATCTTCTTTTCTTACTTTACTTCTTCACTTTTCTAAAACTTATTACTTCTCAAAGCATACTACTTAAATCTGAAATTCTATATTCTTTTCTATCTTTACTTCTTCAATTTCCTAAATACTTATTGCTTCTCAAAGCATACTACTTAAAACTGAAATTCTACCTTCTTTTCTTACTTTACTTCTTCACCTTTCTAAATTCTTTTTACTTCTCAAAACATATTCCTTAAAAGTGAAACTTTACCTTTTTTTCTTACTTTACTTCTTCACTTTTCTAAATTCTTTTTACTTCTCAAAGCATACTACATAAAAACTGAAACTATATCTTCTTTTCTTACTTTACTTATTCACCTTTCTAAATACTTTTTAATTCTCAAAGCATACTCCTTAAAACTGAAACTATATCTTCTTTTCTTACTTTACTTCTTCACCTTTCTAAATTCTTATTACTTCTCAAAACATACTCTTTAAAACTGAAATTCTACCTTCTTTTCTTACTTTACTTATTCACCTTTCTAAATACTTTTTAATTCTCAAAGCATACTCCTTAAAACTGAAACTATATCTTCTTTTCTTACTTTACTTCTTCACTTTTCTAAAACTTATTGCTTCTCAAAGCATAATCCTTAAAACTGAAACTATATCTTCTTTTCTTACTTTACTTCTTCACTTTTCTAAAACTTATTACTTCTCAAAGCATAATCCTTAAAACTGAAACTATATCTTCTTTTCTTACTTTACTTCTTCACTTTTCTAAAACTTATTACTTCTCAAAGCATACTACTTAAAACTGAAACTCTATCTTCTTTTCTTACTTTACTTCTTCACTTTTCTAAAACTTATTACTTCTCAAAGCATACTAAATAAAACTGAAACTATTTCTTCTTTTCTATCTTTACTTATTCACCATTCTAAATTCTTTTTACTTCGCAAGGCATACTCTTTAAAACTTAAATTTTACCTTCTTTTCTTGCTTTACTTCTTCACCTTTCAAAATTTTTTTTACTTCTCAAAACATATTCCTTAAAAGTGAAACTTTACCTTCTTTTCTTTCTTTACTTATTCACTTTTCTAAATTCTTTTTACTTCGCAAGGCATACTCTTTAAAACTTAAATTTTAACTTCTTTTCTTGCTTTACTTCTTCACCTTTCTAAATTCTTTTTACTTCTCAAAACATATTCCTTAAAAGTGAAACTTTACCTTCTTTTCTTTCTTTACTTCTTCACTTTTCTAAATTCTTATTACTTCTCAAAGCATACTACTTAAAACTTAAACTATATCTTCTTTTCTTACTTTACTTCTTCACTTTTCTAAATTCTTATTTCTTCTCAAAGCATACTAAATAAAACTGAAACTATTTCTTCTTTTCTATCTTTACTTATTCACCTTTCTAAATTCTTTTTACTTCGCAAGGCATACTCTTTAAAACTGAAATTCTACCTTCTTTTCTTACTTTACTTCTTCACTTTTCTAAATTCTTATTTCTTCTCAAAGCATACTAAATAAAACTGAAACTATATCTTCTTTTCTATCTTTACTTATTCACCTTTCTAAATTCTTTTTACTTAGCAAGGCATACTCTTTAAAACTGAAATTCTACCTTCTTTTCTTACTTTACTTATTCACCTTTCTAAATACTTTTTAATTCTCAAAGCATACTCCTTAAAACTGAAACTATATCTTCTTTTCTTACTTTACTTCTTCACTTTTCTAAAACTTATTGCTTCTCAAAGCATAATCCTTAAAACTGAAACTATATCTTCTTTTCTTACATTACTTCTTCACTTTTCTAAATACTTATTAATTCTCAAAGCATACTACTTAAAACTGAAACTCTACCTTCTTTTCTTACTTTACTTCTTCACTTTTCTAAATACTTATTAATTCTAAAAGCATACTAACTAAAACTGAAATTCTACCTTCTTTTCTTACTTTACTTCTTCACTTTTCTAAAACTTATTGCTTCTCAAAGCATACTCCTTAAAACTGAAACTATATCTTCTTTTCTATCTTTACTTATTCACCTTTCTAAATACTTATTAATTCTCAAAGCATACTACTTAAAACTGAAATTCTACCTTCTTTTCTTGCTTTACTTCTTCACTTTTATAAAACTTATTGCTTCTCAAAGCATACTCCTTAAAACTGAAACTATATCTTCTTTTCTATCTTTACTTATTCACCTTTCTAAATTCTTTTTACTTCGCAAGGCATACTCTTTAAAACTGAAATTCTACCTTCTTTTCTTACTTTACTTATTCACCTTTCTAAATTCTTATTACTTCTCAAAACATACTCTTTAAAACTGAAATTCTACCTTCTTTTCTTACTTTACTTATTCACCTTTCTAAATACTTTTTAATTCTCAAAGCATACTACTTAAAACTGAAATTCTACCTTCTTTTCTTGCTTTACTTCTTCACTTTTATAAAACTTATTGCTTCTCAAAGCATACTAAATAAAACTGAAACTATATCTTCTTTTCTTACTTTACTTCTTCAATTTCCTAAATACTTATTGCTTCTCAAAGCATACTACTTAAAACTGAAACTCTACCTTCTTTTCTTACTTTACTTCTTCACTTTTCTAAATACTTATTAATTCTAAAAGCATACTACTTAAAACTGAAACTCTACCTTCTTTTCTTACTTTACTTCTTCACTTTTCTAAATTCTTTTTACTTCTCAAAGCATACTACTTAAAACTGAAATTCTACCTTCTTTTCTTACTTTACTTATTCACCTTTCTAAATACTTTTTAATTCTCAAAGCATACTCCTTAAAACTGAAACTATATCTTCTTTTCTATCTTTACTTATTCACCTTTCTAAATTCTTTTTACTTCGCAAGGCATACTCTTTAAAACTGAAATTCTACCTTCTTTTCTTACTTTACTTATTCACCTTTCTAAATACTTTTTAATTCTCAAAGCATACTCCTTAAAACTGAAACTATATCTTCTTTTCTTACTTTACTTCTTCACTTTTCTAAAACTTATTGCTTCTCAAAGCATACTACTTAAAACTGAAACTATATCTTCTTTTCTTACATTACTTCTTCACCTTTCTAAATTCTTTTTAATTCTCAAAGCATACTACTTAAAACTGAAACTCTACCTTCTTTTCTTACTTTACTTCTTCACTTTTCTAAAACTTATTACTTCTCAAAGCATACTACTTAAATCTGAAATTCTATATTCTTTTCTATCTTTACTTCTTCAATTTCCTAAATACTTATTGCTTCTCAAAGCATACTACTTAAAACTGAAACTATATCTTCTTTTCTTGCTTTACTTATTCACCTTTCTAAATTCTTTTTACTTCGCAAGGCATACTCCTTAAAACTGAAACTATATCTTCTTTTCTTACTTTACTTCTTCACCTTTCTAAATTCTTATTACTTCTCAAAACATACTCTTTAAAACTGAAATTCTACCTTCTTTTCTTACTTTACTTATTCACCTTTCTAAATACTTTTTAATTCTCAAAGCATACTCCTTAAAACTGAAACTATATCTTCTTTTCTTACTTTACTTCTTCACTTTTCTAAAACTTATTGCTTCTCAAAGCATAATCCTTAAAACTGAAACTATATCTTCTTTTCTTACTTTAATTCTTCACTTTTCTAAAACTTATTACTTCTCAAAGCATACTACTTAAAACTGAAACTCTACCTTCTTTTCTTACTTTACTTCTTCACTTTTCTAAAACTTATTACTTCTCAAAGCATACTACTTAAATCTGAAATTCTATATTCTTTTCTATCTTTACTTCTTCAATTTCCTAAATACTTATTGCTTCTCAAAGCATACTACTTAAAACTGAAATTCTACCTTCTTTTCTTACTTTACTTCTTCACCTTTCTAAATTCTTTTTACTTCTCAAAACATATTCCTTAAAAGTGAAACTTTACCTTTTTTTCTTACTTTACTTCTTCACTTTTCTAAATTCTTTTTACTTCTCAAAGCATACTACTTAAAACTGAAACTATATCTTCTTTTCTTACTTTACTTATTCACCTTTCTAAATACTTTTTAATTCTCAAAGCATACTCCTTAAAACTGAAACTATATCTTCTTTTCTTACTTTACTTCTTCACCTTTCTAAATTCTTATTACTTCTCAAAACATACTCTTTAAAACTGAAATTCTACCTTCTTTTCTATCTTTACTTATTCACCTTTCTAAATACTTTTTAATTCTCAAAGCATACTCCTTAAAACTGAAACTATATCTTCTTTTCTTACTTTACTTCTTCACTTTTCTAAAACTTATTGCTTCTCAAAGCATAATCCTTAAAACTGAAACTATATCTTCTTTTCTTACTTTAATTCTTCTATTTTCTAAAACTTATTACTTCGCAAGGCATACTACTTAAAACTGAAACTCTACCTTCTTTTCTTACTTTACTTCTTCACTTTTCTAAAACTTATTACTTCTCAAAGCATACTACTTAAATCTGAAATTCTATATTCTTTTCTATCTTTACTTCTTCAATTTCCTAAATACTTATTGCTTCTCAAAGCATACTACTTAAAACTGAAATTCTACCTTCTTTTCTTACTTTACTTCTTCACCTTTCTAAATTCTTTTTACTTCTCAAAACATATTCCTTAAAAGTGAAACTTTACCTTTTTTTCTTACTTTACTTCTTCACTTTTCTAAATTCTTTTTACTTCTCAAAGCATACTACTTAAAACTGAAACTATATCTTCTTTTCTTACTTTACTTATTCACCTTTCTAAATACTTTTTAATTCTCAAAGCATACTCCTTAAAACTGAAACTATATCTTCTTTTCTTACTTTACTTCTTCACCTTTCTAAATTCTTATTAATTCTCAAAGCATACTCTTTAAAACTGAAATTCTACCTTCTTTTCTTACTTTACTTATTCACCTTTCTAAATACTTTTTAATTCTCAAAGCATACTCCTTAAAACTGAAACTATATCTTCTTTTCTTACTTTACTTCTTCACTTTTCTAAAACTTATTGCTTCTCAAAGCATAATCCTTAAAACTGAAACTATATCTTCTTTTCTTACTTTACTTCTTCACTTTTCTAAAACTTATTACTTCTCAAAGCATACTACTTAAAACTGAAACTCTATCTTCTTTTCTTACTTTACTTCTTCACTTTTCTAAAACTTATTACTTCTCAAAGCATACTACTTAAATCTGAAATTCTATAATCTTTTCTATCTTTACTTATTCACCTTTCTAAATTATTTTTACTTCGCAAGGCATACTCTTTAAAACTGAAATTCTACCTTCTTTTCTTACTTTACTTATTCACCTTTCTAAATACTTTTTAATTCTCAAAGCATACTCCTTAAAACTGAAACTATATCTTCTTTTCTTACTTTACTTCTTCACTTTTCTAAAACTTATTGCTTCTCAAAGCATAATCCTTAAAACTGAAACTATATCTTCTTTTCTTACTTTACTTCTTCACTTTTCTAAAACTTATTACTTCTCAAAGCATACTACTTAAAACTGAAACTCTATCTTCTTTTCTTACTTTACTTCTTCACTTTTCTAAAACTTATTACTTCTCAAAGCATACTACTTAAATCTGAAATTCTATATTCTTTTCTATCTTTACTTATTCACCTTTCTAAATTCTTTTTACTTCGCAAGGCATACTCTTTAAAACTTAAATTTTAACTTCTTTTCTTGCTTTACTTCTTCACTTTTCTAAAACTTATTGCTTCTCAAAGCATACTCCTTAAAACTGAAACTATATCTTCTTTTCTTACTTTACTTCTTCACTTTTCTAAAACTTATTGCTTCTCAAAGCATAATCCTTAAAACTGAAACTATATCTTCTTTTCTTACTTTACTTCTTCACTTTTCTAAAACTTATTACTTCTCAAAGCATACTACTTAAAACTGAAACTCTATCTTCTTTTCTTACTTTACTTCTTCACTTTTCTAAAACTTATTACTTCTCAAAGCATACTACTTAAATCTGAAATTCTATATTCTTTTCTATCTTTACTTATTCACCTTTCTAAATTCTTTTTACTTCGCAAGGCATACTCTTTAAAACTTAAATTTTACCTTCTTTTCTTGCTTTACTTCTTCACCTTTCTAAATTTTTTTTATTTCTCAAAACATATTCCTTAAAAGTGAAACTTTACCTTCTTTTCTTTCTTTACTTATTCACTTTTCTAAATTCTTTTTACTTCGCAAGGCATACTCTTTAAAACTTAAATTTTAACTTCTTTTCTTGCTTTACTTCTTCACCTTTCTAAATTCTTTTTACTTCTCAAAACATATTCCTTAAAAGTGAAACTTTACCTTCTTTTCTTTCTTTACTTCTTCACTTTTCTAAAACTTATTACTTCTCAAAGCATACTACTTAAAACTGAAGCTCTACCTTCTTTTCTTACTTTACTTCTTCAATTTCCTAAATACTTATTACTTGACAAAGCATAATCCTTAAATCTGAAATTCTATCTTCTTTTCTTACTTTACTTCTTCACTTTTCTAAATTCTTATTTCTTCTCAAAGCATACTAAATAAAACTGAAACTATATCTTCTTTTCTATCTTTACTTATTCACCTTTCTAAATTCTTTTTACTTCGCAAGGCATACTCTTTAAAACTGAAATTCTACCTTCTTTTCTTACTTTACTTATTCACCTTTCTAAATACTTTTTAATTCTCAAAGCATACTCCTTAAAACTGAAACTATATCTTCTTTTCTTACTTTACTTCTTCACTTTTCTAAAACTTATTACTTCTCAAAGCATACTACTTAAATCTGAAATTCTATATTCTTTTCTATCTTTACTTATTCACCTTTCTAAATTCTTTTTACTTCGCAAGGCATACTCTTTAAAACTTAAATTTTACCTTCTTTTCTTGCTTTACTTCTTCACCTTTCTAAATTTTTTTTACTTCTCAAAACATATTCCTTAAAAGTGAAACTTTACATTCTTTTCTTACTTTACTTCTTCACTTTTCTAAATTCTTATTAATTCTCAAAGCATACTACTTAAAAGTGAAACTTTACCTTCTTTTCTTTCTTTACTTATTCACTTTCCTAAATACTTATTACTTGACAAAGCATAATCCTTAAATCTAAAATTCTATCTTCTTTTCTTACTTTACTTCTTCACTTTTCTAAATTCTTATTTCTTCTCAAAGCATACTAAATAAAACTGAAACTATATCTTCTTTTCTATCTTTACTTATTCACCTTTCTAAATTCTTTTTACTTCGCAAGGCATACTCTTTAAAACTGAAATTCTACCTTCTTTTCTTACTTTACTTATTCACCTTTCTAAATACTTTTTAATTCTCAAAGCATACTCCTTAAAACTGAAACTATATCTTCTTTTCTTACTTTACTTCTTCACTTTTCTAAAACTTATTGCTTCTCAAAGCATAATCCTTAAAACTGAAACTATATCTTCTTTTCTTACTTTACTTCTTCACTTTTATAAAACTTATTACTTCTCAAAGCATACTACTTAAAACTGAAACTCTATCTTCTTTTCTTACTTTACTTCTTCACTTTTCTAAAACTTATTACTTCTCAAAGCATACTACTTAAATCTGAAATTCTATATTCTTTTCTATCTTTACTTATTCACCTTTCTAAATTCTTTTTACTTCGCAAGGCATACTCTTTAAAACTTAAATTTTAACTTCTTTTCTTGCTTTACTTCTTCACCTTTCTAAATTCTTTTTACTTCTCAAAACATATTCCTTAAAAGTGAAACTTTACCTTCTTTTCTTTCTTTACTTCTTCACTTTTCTAAATTCTTATTACTTCTCAAAGCATACTACTTAAAACTTAAACTATATCTTCTTTTCTTACTTTACTTATTCACCTTTCTAAATTCTTTTTACTTCGCAAGGCATACTCTTTAAAACTGAAATTCTACCTTCTTTTCTTACTTTACTTATTCACCTTTCTAAATACTTTTTAATTCTCAAAGCATACTCCTTAAAACTGAAACTATATCTTCTTTTCTTACTTTACTTCTTCACTTTTCTAAAACTTATTGCTTCTCAAAGCATAATCCTTAAAACTGAAACTATATCTTCTTTTCTTACTTTACTTCTTCACTTTTATAAAACTTATTACTTCTCAAAGCATACTACTTAAAACTTAAACTATATCTTCTTTTCTTACTTTACTTCTTCACTTTTCTAAAACTTATTGCTTCTCAAAGCATACTACTTAAAACTGAAACTATATCTTCTTTTCTTACATTACTTCTTCACATTTCTAAATTCTTATTTCTTCTCAAAGCATACTAAATAAAACTGAAACTCTATCTTCTTTTCTTACTTTACTTCTTCACTTTTCTAAAACTTATTACTTCTCAAAGCATACTACTTAAATCTGAAATTCTACCTTCTTTTCTTACTTTACTTCTTCACTTTTCTAAATTCTTATTTCTTCTCAAAGCATACTAAATAAAACTGAAACTATATCTTCTTTTCTATCTTTACTTATTCACCTTTCTAAATTCTTATTACTTCTCAAAGCATACTACTTAAAACTTAAACTATATCTTCTTTTCTTACTTTACTTCTTCACTTTTCTAAAACTTATTGCTTCTCAAAGCATACTAAATAAAACTGAAACTATTTCTTCTTTTCTATCTTTACTTATTCACCTTTCTAAATTCTTTTTACTTCGCAAGGCATACTCCTTAAAACTGAAATTCTACCTTCTTTTCTTACTTTACTTCTTCACTTTTCTAAATTCTTATTTCTTCTCAAAGCATACTACTTAAAACTGAAACTCTATCTTCTTTTCTTACTTTACTTCTTCACTTTTCTAAAACTTATTACTTCTCAAAGCATACTACTTAAATCTGAAATTCTATATTCTTTTCTATCTTTACTTATTCACCTTTCTAAATTCTTTTTACTTCGCAAGGCATACTCTTTAAAACTTAAATTTTAACTTCTTTTCTTGCTTTACTTCTTCACCTTTCTAAATTCTTTTTACTTCTCAAAACATATTCCTTAAAAGTGAAACTTTACCTTCTTTTCTTTCTTTACTTCTTCACTTTTCTAAATTCTTATTACTTCTCAAAGCATACTACTTAAAACTTAAACTATATCTTCTTTTCTTACTTTACTTCTTCACTTTTCTAAAACTTATTGCTTCTCAAAGCATACTACTTAAAACTGAAACTATATCTTCTTTTCTTACATTACTTCTTCACTTTTCTAAATTCTTATTTCTTCTCAAAGCATACTAAATAAAACTGAAACTATTTCTTCTTTTCTATCTTTACTTATTCACCTTTCTAAATTCTTTTTACTTCGCAAGGCATACTCTTTAAAACTGAAATTCTACCTTCTTTTCTTACTTTACTTATTCACCTTTCTAAATACTTTTTAATTCTCAAAGCATACTCCTTAAAACTGAAACTATATCTTCTTTTCTTACTTTACTTCTTCACTTTTCTAAAACTTATTGCTTCTCAAAGCATAATCCTTAAAACTGAAACTATATCTTCTTTTCTTACTTTACTTCTTCACTTTTCTAAAACTTATTACTTCTCAAAGCATACTACTTAAAACTGAAACTCTATCTTCTTTTCTTACTTTACTTCTTCACTTTTCTAAAACTTATTACTTCTCAAAGCATACTACTTAAATCTGAAATTCTATATTCTTTTCTATCTTTACTTATTCACCTTTCTAAATTCTTTTTACTTCGCAAGGCATACTCTTTAAAACTGAAATTCTACCTTCTTTTCTTACTTTACTTATTCACCTTTCTAAATACTTTTTAATTCTCAAAGCATACTCCTTAAAAGTGAAACTTTACATTCTTTTCTTACTTTACTTCTTCACTTTTCTAAATTCTTATTAATTCTCAAAGCATACTACTTAAAAGTGAAACTTTACCTTCTTTTCTTTCTTTACTTATTCACTTTCCTAAATACTTATTACTTGACAAAGCATAATCCTTAAATCTAAAATTCTATCTTCTTTTCTTACTTTACTTCTTCACTTTTCTAAATTCTTATTTCTTCTCAAAGCATACTAAATAAAACTGAAACTATATCTTCTTTTCTATCTTTACTTATTCACCTTTCTAAATTCTTTTTACTTCGCAAGGCATACTCTTTAAAACTGAAATTCTACCTTCTTTTCTTACTTTACTTATTCACCTTTCTAAATACTTTTTAATTCTCAAAGCATACTCCTTAAAACTGAAACTATATCTTCTTTTCTTACTTTACTTCTTCACTTTTCTAAAACTTATTGCTTCTCAAAGCATAATCCTTAAAACTGAAACTATATCTTCTTTTCTTACTTTACTTCTTCACTTTTATAAAACTTATTACTTCTCAAAGCATACTACTTAAAACTGAAACTCTATCTTCTTTTCTTACTTTACTTCTTCACTTTTCTAAAACTTATTACTTCTCAAAGCATACTACTTAAATCTGA
>CAMPDV010005467.1:0-31696 GCA_946699065.1 Loxodes magnus
CAGAAAACAATAAAATCTAATTAGCAAATTATATCTAATTAGTTAAGAATATTTCTCTTAATTCTAATTGATAAACGAAACTGCAGGTAAACAAAGTAAATAAAAGACTTTAATAATCAAATTGAAAAGACCAAGTAATAAATTAGTAGCCAGACAGACTTGACATTAGGTTAGCTTATATATTATGAATCTAAGCTAACTTTATGTTAAAGAAATAAGCATTTAAAATATAAAATTAATAATAATAAACCTTTTTGTCTAAGCTATTAATATAAAACCTAACTAGACAGTTAAAAGTTATATAAGACAGACACTTATATTAGCAAGTTAAAAGTAAAGGAAAAGTTTATTCTTAATTTATTTAAGCTTTAATTAGTTAATAAGTCTTAAGAAGTTTAAATTAAAGATAACTTATACTAAATAATAAGATATTCTTTATATTTGCTAGTTAGTTAGTCACACTTGTTTTAAAAAGGAAAAGAAGAGGATTATTAAAGATTTTTATAAGATTAGGGCAAATAAATTAGGACTGTTGAAGAATTTATAAAGACTTACCAGCAAAAGAAACTTGCTTAATTTCTTCTTTATATCCATAGAGCAAAGAGTTTGAGCAAATGAATAGTAAGAGCCTTAATCTTTATCTAACAGCAACTAGAAGGTCTCTTGAAAACATGAATAGAAACTCTATAAACTATAAAGTGAATCCAATTATTTAAGAGAAAACAATTGAACAAGCTTTTAAGCAGCAAATCTAATTGAGAATTTAACTTTTAAAGAAAGTAGAAAATTATTCTTGCAATTAATTCCTGAAGACTTGCTTTTAGAAATGCTAAAATCCTCTTAATTAATTAAAGATTTAAAAATCTTAAAGAAATTTAATTCATAATTAGGTTAATGCCAAGGATAAAATCAATTGAAATGTGCTGTAGAAGGATTTGATTAGAATATTTCACCAAATTTAAGTCCTTACAAAGTAAAAAAGAACTTTCTGAAAAGTAGAGCTTTATTGCAAGTTAAATCTTAATTCTAATATTAAAGGAATTATGGTAATTTTACGTAGCAGCTATAAATATAAAGAGCAGTCAGAAGTTCTTCACCCTTAAAAGTGTAATAAACTTGCTCTAGACTCATAAAATAATCCCTAGTAAAAACCAAGTAATTATAGTTAAAAATAGAATTAAAAAAAGATTACACATATAGGAAATAAAATATCCTAATAGAAGAACAATTAAGACTGGGATAACTTTTTAAAGATAGAGAGTTGTTGAGATATATGTTTAGAATAAACCCCATTATAAATAACTAAACTTTTGTAAAGGTAATTAATAATCCAAAAACCCCAAAATTATTTAAGAAAGGGAAGGTAACTGCTTAGAGTTGCTTTTTATTTAGGAATTTTGATATCTTAGATATTTTCTAATTGGAAAATATTCTTAAAATTAGCTACCTTATCAGTTAAGATACTTAACTCTTTTCTAGTTTTTTGGGTAAAAGGCATATTTTCTGAAATGGTAGTGATAAATTTAGATTTGCTATAAGCAAATTTAAGATAGATTTTAAACTAAGCAGAAGAAATAAAGCTTGATTAAATTGAATTCTTAATAAAGCATTAGATAAATAAATGAAGTCTAATAAACTTGCTATATGTAGCTTGAATAAACTATACTAGGAATTCTTTAGAAAAGTATAGAATCTAATTAGCTAAGTATAACTAATTAAGTAAGAAAAGGCTTTTAATTCTGGTTGATAAACGAAACTGCAAGCAAACAAAGGAATTATAGGTTTTCTTAAAAGATATTGTCTAAGGCTTTATATTAAGAACAAGTACTAGAATGATAGCCAGACAGACTTGAAATAAGAAAAGAGTAAATGAATAATTTAAGTAACTAAAGTAGCTTTGTGTTTAAGAAATAGGTATTTATAATATAAAATTAATAATAATACATCTTTTTATCTAAGCTATCAAAATAGAAAAGCTAACTAGATAGTTAAAAGTTCTATAAGTAAGGCATTAATCTTAGCTAATTTAAAAATAAAACTAAAGTTTATTCTTAATTTTATTAAAGTCTTAATTTAATTAATAAGTCTTAAGAAGTTTAAATTAAAGATAACTTAAAAATAAGATATTCCATATATTTGCTAGCTAGTGAGTCACACTACCTTTACAGAGAAAAAGAAGTGGAATATTAAAGATTTTTATGAGATTTGGATAAAAATAAGAACTCTTGAAGAAATTATTAAGATTTGCCAGCAAAAGTAAATTATCAGATTTTCTACTTTATAATTATAGAGCATTCGAATATTGAGGGCTTTTATCTTTAACTTATGTCAACTAGAAGGTCTCTTCACAACATGAAAAAGAAACTCCATAAGTAAGTTAAATTATTGAAGAATATCTAAATTGAGCAAGCTCTTAAAGAAAAGACTAATTCAGAATTTATCTTTTTTAAAAAGGAGGAAAATTATTGTAGCGCCTAATTCTTGAAAGCTAGCTTTGAGAAATACTAAAACCTCTTCATTGGTAAAAGCTTTAAAGAACTTCAAAGAAATTTAGTTCGGAATTAGAGTGAGGCAAGGATAAATAAATAGAAGCTTGCTGGAGAAGAAACTTGCTGAGAACATTAATATAAATTTAAATTAATGTAAAGAAAAAAAGAAACCTTCATAAAGAGCAGCTTTATTGCTAGTTTCAAATCTTACTTCTACTATTAAAGGAATTACAAAAATTCAAAGTACCAGCAATAACCAAAAAGATCAACCAGATGCTTTCCACTTGTAAAGTACAAAAAATGGTTGCAAGATTCATTAAAATATCACAAGTAAAAGCTAAAGAATGAAACGATAAAAGTAAACAAAATGAATTACAAAGAGATTAACACATATAGGAAATAAAAGTATCCTAATAGCAGAACACTTAAGACTGGGATAAAGGTTTAAAGGATATTTAGTCAAGTTATATTTAGGCTAAGAACATATAGAAGTTTTATGATAAAATAATAAAAATTAAAGAAATTGTAAAAATAAGTTTGGTATTGTTGTATATTAAAAGAAGTAAATCATCACTTACAAAAATAAGGCCTTCTAATTTGCCATAAAAAAGACAGATTTTTGTAAAATGAATTTCTTCACTTAGATTAAGAAAATAATTTCGAAAAGAATAGAAACAAAATATTAGAACAAAATATAAATAAAAAATTTAAAACATTTGTTAGAACGACATAATAGCATATAATCTATAAAGTTAAATGTGGTTGAAAGTAAAATGAGAAAAAGAGAAAAGATTAAAAGTATACTGGAGCTTTAATTTAGAAAATGTAGACAAACTTTATACTAATTTTAAAAACTAGAATAAAGGAATTGATTTGAGCATGATTGGTATTATAATTGAACTGAGATTAGTTGTTTACTAGGAAGAAAAGGTAATCAGTCACTAAATAGCTATTAGAAAAACTAAGTGAAGTAGTTAAGAAATAAGATTGAATTTGAAGTGTGGGATATCTAATGTAATTATTAGATAGTTGTCTTAAATTTGGAGGAGCAAGTAAAATAATTAAGAGTAATATAAATAAGTTGAAGCAAGTTAGTAATAAGTTGAATACTAAAGTAGATAGCATAATTTGATACTAAGGTTGACTATTGAAAATATTGTTAAAGCATGTATCTTTTGTTGATTTAAAAAGGTATTTAGGTTTAAGATAATTTGATTGAACTTGATGATAATAAAATTAGGTAAGGTTTGTTTTTGATAATATAAGCTTATATTTAAATAAGGAATTAAAGATAAAAGCATTTGTTTATAAATGTTGATATTAATTGATCTAGACTTAAAAGATTTATGATTTCTATAGTAAGGAAATATAGGATATGGTTTAGATTTATACTAGTAATAATAATGAAATAATGAAAGCTAAAAAATATGAATGGTTAACTTTAAATGATTAGTAGCTAAACACTAAAAGAATTAAGAAAACTTAATGCTATTTTATCTTTGGCTATAATATTACATAAGCTTACCAAACAATTCTATACTATAGTTGATCAGAGTATGCTTTTAATATATTTCCTCTTAAATAAGCAATGTCATGCAACTTAAAGATTAGAACTTATACAAGCTAAACTTCTTTTATATCATTCAACTTTACTTGATTAAATAGATTTAAAGTACTTACTATCTAAGCAATTCAAGCATATTAAGTTAGTAAATAACTTATATAAGAAGATAATTACATATACTAAAGATCTTATGCTTTAATAATTAAAGCTTATCTAATATTGATTAAATGAAATTAGAAGTGATTCATTTAATTATCTATCTACATTCCTCTTTAAACAAACTGCATATATTAAATAATTTAAAAATTACATCCACTTTAAATCCTTAATCTAACTTAATTTAAATAAAAAAGTCTTATGACATTAATTGTAGAATTGATTAATTTAATTAAAGAGGCAATAATTTATTTAAAAGCTTTTAAATTACGCCTTCATCTTCAGATAGATCGTTTTTCATCTGTTTATTCCCTTTAAAATTTATTTGTTCTTCTTGATTTTCCTGATTATCATAATTATTTTCGTCTTTTTTTGTTCTTTCTCTTCTTTTCATTTAATCAAAGAAACTTTCCGACTCTTTGTCATTTTCCACAATAAATAATTCTATTCTACTTTAATGCAAAAATAAACTTTTAGCAGTTAAATTTATTTAAAACATAAAATCTTTTAATTTTTGTGAAATCAAGAGTTAAGATTGTTAGCTTAATTTAGACAGTAGATAAAGTAGAAAGAATCATTTAAAGATAATCAAAAGCTTAAAATTACAAATAACAATAAGGGAAAACAATAATAAACTCATTTTGCTAAAATATTAAAAAGATTAACAGAAAAGAATAAAATAAGAATAATCTAGAATGTAAACATAACTTAAATAGATAAAATAAATTATCAATAATAAATATTTAAAATGGCAAATCACATGTTTACGTAAGTAGATAAACGATACGAATAATTGCATGATGAATGTTATGAAAGTAAAATATTACAAAATCCTTTTAATGGAGAAGCATACAAAAAAAAAAGGTATTTTTCTTTAGCAAATTGGAAGACATGAAGAAGCCATAGAAAGTTTTAACATTACTATTTCATTAAATCCGAAAAACTATGATCCTTATTTATAAAAAGGAAACTGCCTCGATAAACTGGAAAGGCACGAAGAAGCCTTAGAATGCTATAATACTGCTATTTCATTAAATCCGAGAAACTATGATTCTTACAAATAAAAAGGAAACTGTCTCGATAAACTGGGAAGGTACGAAGAAGCCTTAGAATGCTATAACACTGTCATTTCATTAAATCCGAGAAACTATGATTCTTACTATGGAAAAAAAAACTACCTCGATAAACTGGGAAGGTACGAAGAAGCCTTAGAATGCCATAATACTATTATTTCATTAAATCCGAAAAACTATGATTCTTACTTATGCAAAGGAGACTACCTTGATAAACTGGGAAGGTACGAAGAAGCCTTAGAATGCTATAACACTGTCATTTCATTAGATCCAAAAAAATCAAATTCTTACAAAGTCAAAGGAAACTACCTCGATAAACTGGGAAGGTATGAAGAAGCCTTAGAATGCCATAATACTATTATTTCATTAAATCCGAAAAACTATGATTCTTACTAAGTCAAAGGAAAATACCTTGATAAACTGGGAAGGTATGAAGAAGCCTTAGAATGCCATAATACTATTATTTCATTAAATCCGAAAAACTATGATTCTTACTTATGCAAAGGAAACTACCTCGATAAACTGGGAAGGTACGAAGAAGCCTTAGAATGCTATAATACAGTCATTTCATTAAATCCCAAAAACGTTTATTCTTACAAAGTCAAAGGAGACTACCTTGATAAACTGGGAAGGTATGAAGAAGCCTTAGAATGCTATAATACTGCTATTTCATTAAATCCGAGAAACTATGATTCTTACTATTACAAAGGAAACTACCTCGATAAGCTGGGAAGGTACGAAGAAGCCTTAGAATGCTATAATACTGTCATTTCATTAAATCCCAAAAACGTTTATTCTTACAAAGTCAAAGGAGACTACCTTGATAAACTGGGAAGGTATGAAGAAGCCTTAGAATGCTATAATACTGCTATTTCATTAAATCCGAGAAACTATGATTCTTACTATTACAAAGGAAACTACCTCGATAAACTGGAAAGGTACGAAGAAGCCTTAGAATGTTATAATACTGTTATTTCATTAAATCCGAGAAACTATGATTCTTACAAAGTCAAAGGAAACTGTCTCGATAAACTGGAAAGGCACGAAGAAGCCTTAGAATGCTATAATACAGTCATTTCATTAAATCCGAAAAGCGAATATTCTTACAAAGACAAAGGTAACTGCCTCGATAAACTGGGAAGGTACGAAGAAGCCTTAGAATGCTATAACACTGTCATTTCATTAGATCCCAAAAACAAGTATTCTTACTATTACAAAGGAAAATACCTCGATAAACTGAGAAGGCATGAAGAAGCCTTAGAATGCTATAATACTGTCATTTCATTAAATCCGAGAAACTAATATTCTTACTATAAAAAAAAAAACTACCTCGATAAACTGGGAAGGTACGAAGAAGCCTTAGAATGCCATAATACTATTATTTCATTAAATCCGAAAAACTATGATTCTTACTTATGCAAAGGAGACTACCTTGATAAACTGGGAAGGTACGAAGAAGCCTTAGAATGCTATAATACTGTCATTTCATTAAATCCGAGAAACTAATATTCTTACTATAAAAAAAAAAACTACCTCGATAAACTGGGAAGGTACGAAGAAGCCTTAGAATGCCATAATACTATTATTTCATTAAATCCGAAAAACTATGATTCTTACTTATGCAAAGGAAACTACCTCGATAAACTGGGAAGGTACGAAGAAGCCTTAGAATGCTATAACACTGTCATTTCATTAGATCCAAAAAAATCAAATTCTTACAAAGTCAAAGGAAACTACCTCGATGAACTGGGAAGGTATGAAGAAGCCTTAGAATGCTATAATACTGCTATTTCATTAAATCCGAGAAACTATGATTCTTACTAAGTCAAAGGAAAATACCTTGATAAACTGGGAAGGTATGAAGAAGCCTTAGAGAGCTATAATTCTTTTATTTCATTAAATCCGAAAAACTATGATTCTTACTTATGCAAAGGAAACTACCTCGATAAACTGGGAAGGTACGAAGAAGCCTTAGAATGCTATAATTCTTTTATTTCATTAAATCCGCACAACTATTATTCTTACAAAGTCAAAGGAAACTACCTCGATAAACTGGGAAGGTACGAAGAAGCCTTAGAATGTTATAATACTGTTATTTCATTAAATCCGCACAACTATTATTCTTACAAAGTCAAAGGAAACTGTCTCGATAAACTGGAAAGGCACGAAGAAGCCTTAGAATGCTATAATACAGTCATTTCATTAAATCCGAAAAGCGATTATTCTTACAAAGACAAAGGTAACTGCCTCGATAAACTGGGAAGGTATGAATAAGCTATTGAGTGTTATAACACTGCGATTTTAACTCAATCCTAGAGATCCTGTTATTTATAAAAATAAATGAAAATCTCTTTATAATCTTAAAAAATATGAAGAAGCAATGGGTTGCATTAATAAATCTATTCAGATAGATCCTTAAGATGCTTTTCTTTACATTAATAAATATCTTGTACTTTTTAAAACTGGAAAGATTGAAGAAGCTAACTAAGTCTGAGACTGTGTACTAAATCTTAAACATGATTATTGGGAAGCATACTATAAGGAAGGTCTTGTTCTTTTTAAGTTAGGTAATTTTAAAGGTGCTATTGAGTATTTCGATATTTCCTTAAAATTGAATCCCTCTTTCTAAGAAGCTTAGATTTATAGAGAAAATGCTTTTAAAGTTTTAAATATGAACAAAGAAGAGATTTAGTGAGATTAAAAAGTGAAATTTTTTTATTAAGCATTTAAATATAATTTAAATAATTTAGTTTTATTATAAATTTCATTAAGATACTTGAAATGCTAGGCTTAGCAGTTTTGAGTATTACTAGTTTTTCTAAATGATTAGATTTTAGTAGATGTTAATATTTAAATTGTATAATATACTTAGATATTAAAGGTTATATATTTACTAAATAGTATTAGATACATTGTACCTTAAGCAATATCTCTATATTTGATTGGATTGTTAGGAATATGAAATGCATACATAAGAATTATTGGTATATTTATGGATTGTTTGGTTGTAGTGGTTTATTGTTGTTGTAGCATATAAATCTTATATAAAAAGAGTACTAAGTGTGGTAGTTGGTTTGAGTGGAAAATGGTTATGCAATAATGTAGTTAGAATGTAAAGTTGGTTTGTTGCATTTGACTCTACTGTTGATCTTATTTAAGCCATGGGGTTTTTATATGATTGAATAAAAATAATAGGTAGTTGTAGGTAGAATGGTTGTATTAATGGGTGATGAATTATGTTGTAATTAAATGATATATAAGCATAAAGATTTAAGTATTAAGAAGAAACTTCTCTAAACTTCTGATAATTATTAAGAATCATAAAGATTTATTAAGAATCATTAAGGACATAAAGAAATATTCAATACATATCAACTCGTATTCTTTATATAATAAAACCACTATTAACGATTTCAACTAATTCATAAAGCATTCTAATTAAACTAAAGTAGGACTTTCATTTCAAATAGGATTAATAGCTATTTTTAAGTAATTAATGGCCTTTAAATTTTATCCTAGCTAAAAATAGTAAAACTTTGTTAAAAAAGCCTTAAAAATAGTAATGCACAATTTAAAGGAAATGCTTTAAAGATAATAGCTAATTAATTTACTATTGCTTAAAAATTATTTATAAGGAGCATTTTAATAACGAACAAAGAGAAATTGAAAGATACCTTCAGTTCTTTAGTTTTTGCTTTAAAAAATAAATAAACTTTTGAGCTTCATTTAATAAATTTGGATATATAGACAAAATGGAATAATATAAATTCTCTTAATTATACAAAATATCATAATCAGCTTCCTAAATTGTTATTAGCAAGAAAAATTCTATCTTCAAGTTTAGTGAGTAAATAAACAGATTATTAGTGTTTGATGTTTAATGGAGTAAGCCATTTTGATGTTATCAATAAATAGATAACAATTATGTTAAAAATAATAGATATGAGGTAATATAATAATGAGCTTTATATTAGGGATATGATTTTTAGATCTATTTTGGGATGTAAGAGTTTTAAATAAGCAAAATATACTATAGATGCTGATTTAAATGATAAAGAATTAATTGATTTAGATTATTTAAATTTTATTCTTTTAAAGTATATTTGCTTTAAAAAATAGTTATAACTAAATTTGATGCCTTAAATAGTTTAAAATTATTTGACTGAATATATTTACTTTTTGTAAACTCTTACTAGTGCTATCTAATAAATGAACTCCTTCCCTTTTAGTAGTTGTAATAATAATGAAATTAACTAAGCCTAACGCTACTATTTTGGTTCTTTTTATTTAATATTTGCTATCTATAATTTGATGTGGCTATAAATAGTTTTATGCATGCTTTAGTTACTTCTGCATGCTTATTTTATTAATTTAATGTACTAACTTTTATTGATGATTCTCTATCATACTCTTAAAGAAGTTTCTACCTAAAAAGTAAAGAAACAGACTTCTTTTAAATTAATATTAAATGCAAAGGAAAAGCAATTTCATGCTACTTCAGATATATCAGTAGAAGATCACTAAGAAGCTAAAGTTATTTAATTATTTATACTTAAATATTAATTAATTCATTAAAATCTCTTATTGATTCTTACTAGACACTGCCTAAAGTACATAATGAAGTCCTATAATTAAAGCTAATCAAAAGTGTAAAATACATAGCAATCTATAGCTGCTACTTTAGTATTAAATTATTTTAGTTTAAGCATTATTATTTGTAACGTATATCCCTTTTAAAAATATCCAAATATGATTTATAGTAAAATCATTACTATTTAAATTATTTAAATTTGCTATTCTAATTTTATGCTTTCTAATAGTATTCTAGTAATATTCACTCTTAGTAGAGCATTATCTTTATTCTAAAAGCTTCAGAAAATATTAGCATTTATTGCTTCTAGAGTAGATTATTTACTAAATAATTCCTTATCTATTGATAGAAGAAATTACTACTTACAAAGAACTTTAATTCATTAGTATTTTTTATTTCAAAAGTATCAGATAATCAGGGAATTCAAGCTATAGCATCCTTAGAATTATATTAAATAGAATTGACATTTTATTGCTTATTCATAGATTATAGAACTCTTATTGATTGCTTATATCTTTAGAATCAAGTTACACATTTTATAATTACATTGTTTATTATGTCTAGATCGTTAAGTTAATTTTCTATTTTATAGTCATCATCTAAACATTTTAAATCAATCTAAACACTCATTTCATGAACTCTATTGTATTATCATTTTTTATCTAATTCATTTCAATTCTTTTAATCCAAATCCAAGCAAACCTTAACACATTACACTAAATTTCTCAGTCAAATCTTTATCTAAAATTGCTTTTTTAAATAGTTTCTTTAGCATAGACAGTTTAGAGAGGGATCTAACTAAACTATATTCAACTTTCTATTGCTCTAAGGTAAATTCTATATCGCTTATATATAGTTGGAAGCTCCTTTCTAGTGTAAAAATTTAAACATTTTGGATGGTTGGAAATGCTATATAATAGCACTTATATTATTGCTAGTCTAAGTTTAAATTTATTGCTATCTCTCCAGGAACCAGGAAATGCTAGATTTTACATTCTAATGCTTTTCTTATTATTGCTAGGGAATTTCTTATGTTATACTTCTTTAAATAATTAGGGTTTAATAAATATTTCATAGCAAATATTGCTTTCTCATAGTTATCTAGCTTCTAAAAGGATTCCTTGCAATAGGCTAAAACACATTTAGGATTGAAACTAATAGACAAGGTTTAGATTTTATAGGATCTTTATAATTAGGATGTCTGGCTAAAGAAATGTCTCAATTATAGAAGCCTACTTGGCTTTGCAAAGAAGTTGAATAATGACATTTTAGAGCATAATAGAATAATGAAGAGTATTTGATTTAAATAAGGATAAAATGTTATAGCAATATAAATTAGAGGAATGGTAAGTATTTAGGTGATAATAGGTATATAATAGTTAGATGATTATTAATGTGGATTGATACTTATTTGCTATTTTCTTAATCTTTCTATTTAATTATTTAGCATCAGTAGATATCTTTTGTAAATATGTGATGATTATAATTAAATATTAATAGTTATAGATCTTTGGCTCTAGTTTTGATTTAGCACTATTATATATTCTTGTTTGTAATGATTATTATTTATTGCTATTATAATATCTTTTTAATAGTAGAATGATATGCGATTTCTCAATTAAATATAAGTACTTATTATTTAATTATTCTCTTTAGTTATTATTTTTATTATTTAGGTTATTTCTATATCTATAGTATCCTCTAAACATATTTACTTCTTTATTACTACTATAATACTTTATCATTCAACTATAATACACTTCAAGCTTTTTAATATTACATACATTATACCAATTATTATTATAGTGTAAGCTTTAATTATTAATAGCTTGAATAAATCCTTACCTCCTTATAATATAAGCTCTTAATTGTTATTTAAAACTATTTCTTTTATTATCTTTATTTATCTGATTAAACAAACTATTTTAACCTTATTAATATGCTATCATTTTTAGCTAAGTATCAGTCACTTATAAAAGGCCTTTTACATTTATAGTTACCACTTTAATAATGAATAATTTCGCTTCTTTTATATGCTTAACTTATCTCTGCTTATTTATACTTTTGCTCACTCTAATCTTTTTGATAATATTAGATGTATTTTAGTTAAGTATATCCATTTCTAACTTACTCTATGAATAGATATAAGTTACCTGTTATCTAAGCAATTGATATATAAAGCTAGTAATAAGTTTGTATAGGAAGATAATAATCAAATATCTTATGCTTTAATGACTAATACAATACTAATCTAAATAATATACAGTCAATATAGATTTCCTTAAGTATTCTAGTTACATTCCTAGCATAACTAAGTAGATAGAATAACTTAAGATAGTTATAAGTGTAATTTACAACCAAATAAATAGTACTATTTCATTAAATAAATCAAAGAACTACCAGCAAATTAAATATCAAGATAAGCTAAACTTACTTAAAACTATGCATAGTCATTATTATTCAATTTACACTTTCAAATGCTTCAACAATAACTTTCCTAACAAGATATTAGTCATTAATAATCAAACCAAACTAATACAACATTGCCAAACGGATATTTTACAAAATATCAAGCAAAACCATATTAGAGAAACCAAATTTCTTTTCAAACTAACAAAGTATCAAGAAGCAAAGAATCTTATAACTTTGCTATTTAACTAAATCCAAAATTATATAGTAATAAAGGTAACTCTCCATTCAATTTATGAAACTATAAAAACCTTGGAATGTCTTAACTACGCTATTTTACTATAAAAATAGTGAGCCATACAACAATAAAGGCTTATCAAAGATCTAGGAAAGTATCAAGAAGCTATAGAGTGTTTTTAACATTGCCATTTTGCTCGATCCTAAAGATAACTACTCTTTCAATAATAAAGGTTCATTTCTTATCTGGTTAGAAAAAATTTTGGAGAAGTTTTAGAGTGTTATAGCATTTCAATTTAGCTTGATCCCTAATTCGCTATTCTTATATTAATAAATACTCTTTATTTACTAAAAGCGGAAGAATCGAAGAAGCTAACTAGGTTTGAGATATTTTACTCCAACTTAAACATAATTACTGAGATATCTACTGTAAGGAAAGTCTTTCCTTTATAGATTAGGTCATTTTCAACATACTATTGAGCTTTTCGATATTTCCATAAAATTAAATCCCTCTTTCGAAAAAGCTCATTATCATGAAGCTCTTAAATGCTTAATAATGAGCAGAGTAAATGTATAATGAGGTAATATAGTTAGATGAAGTTGACTTAGTTAAATTTGCAAAATATAAATATAAGTAGCTTAATTTTTTAATTGCATGCTTATATGTTACTAGCTGCTGCTATGTACAATGATTGACTTGGTAGTTTTAAAGTATAAGTTTGATTATAAATATCATAAGCTATCAATTTAATTAAGAAATGAACTAAAAGAAATATTACTAGCTATTTAAGTTTATATACTTAAGTATATAATGTTCTTAATCATAATAATGAATCTCTAGCTACATAATTCCTGATAAATTTATTTCTTCTGTTTTCTAAGTTTATTTTATGCTAATTGAATTTGAAATAGTTACTTAGCTTTATCTTAACTAGATGAATTATTTCCTTTGTTGATATTACCAGATATTAAACTTATAGTTGAGGTTTAACCTTCTTTCATGTTCTTGATTAAATTAAGTATCTTTTATCCTTTTAAAATTTTGATTAATGACCTTGATTATTAAATTTCTTTAGTATTATGATTTAAGATGGTAATGCTTTAAATAATAAAACCGGTAAAGGATTCCTAAAACAATAGACAATTATAAACTAATTTGATCTTATCTGAACCTATAAATTAGTTAAACTATTAGAAGCAGGTAAGAGAAAAAGGCAATTTAAACTATTACTTCTATATAGAAATTAAGTTACTAAGCATCTTTATGTTACTTTGTTTTAGACAACTCTCTAAGATGATTAGTCTAAAGTATTTCTGATAGCATCCATTAAATGAACTCTTTTTAGTATTTAATGATCAAATAACTAAAAAGCTTAAGTCTACTATTTTTGGATCTTTATTTGATCTCTTCTGTAATAATTGATATATGTGGCTATAGCTAAATTTGATTTATCATCACTATAAGATAAAATAATTCTTAGTAAAACATTAAATAATTTTGCTATTGCATTGATAGTTTTATACTTGCTAAATCTCTAGTGATTTTACTATTTTATGCAAAACATTAGACAGTTAGTATCAAGCTCAGAATAAATATATCGGCTCAATTGCTTTATCATTACTTACCTAATTCACTGAGTTAAATGCTTTGTAATAAAACTAAAGCAAATTTGTAGAATCAGCTTAAATTTAAGTTTAACACTTATCTGCTTTTTAATCTGAAATTGTTGATAATAGTACCTTTATACACCCAGTTTTAATAGTAGTTGAGAAAACCAGAAACGTAAATTCTCCAGCACATTTCTACTCTTCTCACATAATATTCTTAAGCCCTTTTGCAGAGGGAGTTAAATATTCCTCTATCTATCAATAAAGGGGACTAATTAAAAGGAGTAAATAAAAACGTATAAAATAGCATACACCAGAAACATAAACATTTTAAAACAAGTCACGCAACCCACAGTAAACTGTTATGCACAATTAAATGGGGATCTTAGACTTCTGAACGGAACAACAAAATATTTATTGACTTGCACTAATAGTTGATAACTCCAGAAAGAGATATAAAAAGATAAAATATCTCAAGTGTTAGCTCAAAGAAAAACTGGAAGAGAAAAATCAACGAGAAATATTCAGAATCGAGAACTGATAACGCCAGATAAATGTTTTTATTCGATGAATGGAACATCCGTCCTCTATACGGTATTGAGATTTCTCTATAGGAAAATTAATAAAGGTACTAAAAAAATAATTAGCTATCAGTAAGTTTTAATTAAGAAATGAATTAGCAAAAGCATTACTGAGTAATTTAGCTTATTTACTTAATTTGCTAATTAATAAATTATAGAAACCACTTTGGACCTAAAGTAGCATTTCTAAATATCTTGAGAGTTTTAATTAGCTAGTAAAATAAAAAGCAAATATAATGTATTCTTAAGCATAATTATTAGTCTCTAACTACCTTCGTTTCGTATAAATAGTAATTTCTTGGTGATAAATATACTTTAGAGTAAATGGAGGTAATAATAGACTATATAAAGCATATAGCGTTGTAGTTAGATATGAAATAAATAGATAAATCAGTTAAAACTAACTTTGGTTGTATATTAAATGATGAAGTATATAATATTGAATGGATCTAAACTAGCATGGTTTATATAAAGAAATAATAGTTGAGCCAGTTGATATAAGGTTATTTAACTGATGAATTTAAAGTTGTAATAGTAGTGTAATTAATTTTGACTATCTGTTTACCTACTTTCTTAGATCTAAATAAACTTATTTAAAAGGAAATCTGAATATTAATATCTTAAGCTTTAAGTTGCTGATTTATTAATTATATTTCATAATTCATTACTCAAACAATGTTACCAATGTCTTTATTAAATAAAGATATCAATATGAAACTAATTAACTTTAGAGTATTCAGAGTTATAAATATCAACAAATCTTCAATCTTATTTAAACCTTACTTTTTAGATCTATTGTATAGAATAAAGTTACTTCGAATACGAAAAATATGAAAAAGCGATTGAATCTTTGATATAAAAAATCCAAATAATGCTAGTAGTTATTATATTAAAGGAAGACTAACTAGAAACATACTAAGATTCAGTTAACCGCTTAAGTAGCGCAATCTAAATTCTAGTAAGCTAATTTTTATACTTACAAAGGAAAAAGTATATTCTAGTTATAAAAATACTTGGAATCAGTTTAATGCTTTAATAAAGCTTTCAAACTGAATCCTAGCAAAGCATTTTTATATATACAACAGAAAAGTCTGCATTCATTAAGAAAATATCTTGGAGCTATTATTCATTCTCTTCAACTAAGCCTGATAATCTAATGTATAATACTTGGAAGATAAAGTAGTTAAGAATTATTAAAATAAGAAGAAACATCTAGAGATTCTAATGATTCCAACTAATTAAATCAAAGGATAAAATATTCCATAGTAATGATCCTTTTCTTTAATTAATTAGTAATAACCAAAGCAAGTAAGAGTAATCAATATCTATTAATCTAAGTTAGAATCAAGATTTCCATTCTATTCAACATTCAGTAGCTTTAATCCTTAACTGACTATAAGCAAATATTATGTTCTTTCAAATAGTAAAATAGGGATTGCATTGCTTAAGATAAACAATCAACTCAATATTTACGTTTCTTATTATTTAATAAGATTCAGCTTAAACTAAAGAAGATACAGTCAATAAACCATTCAAACTTTTGAAAAAATAGAGTCGGAAAAAAGATCAGAAAATAGAATTCGAAACTATAAAGATTTGATAGAAAACAATCATTATTTGAAAAATCTATAAATGTTAGGTAAAGAGTGATAAGGAACTGTTTATCTTATCACTATAGAAGGGAATTAATACGCTCTCTAAATAATGAAATATGACAATTATTTGCAAAATGTGATTTAAAAGCTCTATTAATAATGCTCTGCTATAATAATAAAAGAGTTTTAAGGTTTATGGGTGTAGTGATTTTACTTCCTTAGAAAATAGCTTAAATTCTGTCACTACACAATCTAGAGGAAGGTTTAGAAGTTAAATTAAGTAATAAAAGTATTTAGGTAAATAAAATGAATCAGAAGTTATATTTTATAAGAAGTTAAATTTACCTATAGCTGAAGGAGTCTAAACCTTTCATTATAGAAATTTAGTTCATAGAGATTTAAAATCATCAATATCCACTAGATTAAAATGATGCTCTCAAATTGCAACTTTGGTTTGAAACTGAAGGAAATATTAAAGTTATTTTTAATAGAAGAGGGTATTATTAATGGATGTCTTTTGAAGCTTTTGGTGGAAAAGTGAGCCAAAGAAATGATACTTTATCTCTTGCTTGAGAATGAAATGGTTAAAAGAATGAAAGAATTTATATAAAAACTAGTATGAAGGTTAAAAGATACTTTATACGAATAAAAGCAGAAAGGTAAGCTGGAAAAGCGAACAATAAGAGGGATTATAATCTCTTACTAATGTTGCTGTTGAATCCGCTTTTTTATAATGATTTACCATTAAATTTTATAAACTATTCTAGTAATGATTTTATTAATTTTTATCATTAGATAATATTATTATCGAGGAATATAGCCAAGATTTTTAAAGTTAGAAACATAGTTAAATGAAAGACTTCTCATTGAAATTCTTTTATTTATTGAATAGATAAATATCTCTATGGCCATTATTAAAATTAAGGATTCTGTTTTAAAATAAGGTATTTCAATAAAGACAAAGGTAATTATTTATTTAGCAAAAAGTGATTAGGGAATGCTAAATTATTAAGGGATAATTAGTGGGTTTTGATATTATTATAATAAAATTCATAGAGAGAAAAGGTTAGGAATGTATAATTATCTAAGGTAGGTAGTTCTCCTAACTTCACATGCTTTTGATCAAGCAGTCTTTTGTATAAAACTGATTTTTAATATATCTATACAAGTTAAAAGAATTAAGATTTATCTAACTAATTGTTTAATGATTAAGAGAATAAAAATAATAGAGCATATTAATGATGCTTAGAGGTAAGGCTAGCAAATATCTTCAAATTAAACATTGATTAAAGCTTAAATAAAATATTTAAGGAATAAATTTTAAGTTTAAAGATTTAAATCTCTGAGACCTTTAAAAAAATAAAAGCTAGAGACCTTTAAAAGTTTACTATCTTTATTGCATATGTTTTAAATCAGGCAAAAGAATAAATAGATTAGGACCTACAAGAGAGAAAAATATATGTATGAACATTATTAACCACTCACTTAAAAAACTTAATAATTCTGCTTAAACCTAATAAAGTCCAAGTAAATTATCTTTTCAAGCTATTTTAAAACCACAATATGAACTAGAGAAAGAAAGTTGATACTTCAGAAGATAATAAAAAGAATTTCAGTATAGAATGCAGTTTTAATACAAATTGCAAATAGCATGTAATCTTTCACTATATATACATTGTTAGTTCCTAAAAGTAGCAAGTATTAAAATGAGACAAGCTAAAGTTTTATGGCATTAACAATTTTACTCTTTTTCAAATTTAGAAAATTCTTTATTGAAGAACAGTAAACTCAAAGACCAGTAGCAGACCTTCTATCTGGAACTAAATTTAAAGCTTAAAGCATAATACTTGTCTGTGTAAGTAAAAATTGTCAAGATAATTTATAAAAAGGAAAGACTTGAAATGTGGACTCTTAATAATCGTAGGCAACTTAGAAGCTTTGTGATGAACTTAAAGCCTATGCTAATTTTTTTAAAATAAAGATATAGGTAAGTAAAAACATAACTAGAGCTCAAAATTCAAGTTTCATCGTCGACAATCAAAACTAATAAATTTAGAAATGAATTAGTTTTACTAAATGCTTAAGAAAGGTTCTAAATATCAAAAGAAGATCTAAACAGGCAAAAAAAGCTATTTAATCTCATTAGTAAGAAAACTGTAGATAAGCAAAAGACTTTAGTTAGATAAGAGGTATTAAAATTTCAAAATTAAGAAAAATTACTCCAATAAGTATCAAATATAGTAAAAAGCGGAAAAAAAAGAGAATTTTTAGTTAACAAATAAACACAATTTAGTACTAGAAATAAGAGAGCTAGACATTTGCTTCTGATACGGAATGCTTAGCAAAGATAATTCTAAAAGAAGGTTACATAGTTATCGTTTAAGGGAAATATCAGTGCTAATAATCCTCTAAATAAAATAATCCAAGATGCCTATGCAAAAATTTAGTAATTGTGAATTGGAAAACTCAGCAACTGCAAGCACTAAAATATTGAGCAATCAAAAAAAAAGAGCAGCTGCAATTCAAGAGAGATAATTAGATATTCTTGTAATAAGCAGAAGAAAAGGATTAATTTATACTTAAAGAAATTAAAATGGTTTTTGCTTAAGAATTAGTTACTTATATTATAAAATTAAGGATTGGTCACTACTTTTTATTATCTAAATACTTATAAAAGAAAGTTAGGTTAAAATCCTATATTTTAGAAGTAATATAGTGTTCTTAGGAAATTTATATATCTCAAAGTCTTATTGAACTCAGTTTAGACTTAAATTTATTTAAATCTAAATAAAATTAAAATAATAATCCTAAAAATGTGAAATTTAGATAGTTCATCTAAAATGTAAGAAATTACTTATTTTTGCTAGTTAGTGAATCGTTTTTGCTTAATAAAGGGAAAAAGTGGCTTAATCTAATATTTTTCGAGAAATTGGGAAAACAAATTAGAACATTTGAAGAAATCTTATATTTACTAGCGTTAGAAATTTATATTATCTGAACTTAAGTTTTATATCTGTAGAGCAAAGAAATTTAATAAATGAACAACAAGAACTTTAATCTTTGACCAATGACAACTAGAAGGGCTATTAAAATAATGTATAAGAAACATCTTAAGTAAGAGTAAGTTAAATTAATGAAGATTAAGCAACTTTAACGATATCTTAAACAACAAAAATTAATTGAGATTGTAATCCTTTTAAAAGGGAAGAAATAATCTTGAACCTAATTTTTGAAAGCTTGTTTTTAGAAATAGTACGCATTTATAATCAATGAAATTTTTAAATCATAATGAATTAGTTCAGAAAAGAGTGAGAATAAGAATAAAAAATTATAAGATGCTACCCGTTCCTTTGAAGAAGATAAAGAAAGAGTCTTCTTTGTTTTCAACTCTATTAACCTCTTAAATATAGTAGACTTATGATAATGTTGAGAGAGTCCCTGTAGAGATAAAATATGTTTTTCCTGTTGACTCTGAATCTGTTATCTATAATCTTGCCATTCAAACTTCTGATAATAAAACGATTGTAGGAGAGATTATGGAAAATGAAAAAACTAAAGAAGCATATAACAAAGCGATAAAGGAAGGAAATACTGCTTACATGGCCTATTATGACACTGACAAAGCTTAAGACAAAGTTGTCCTTATGATCGGTAATTTACAATCTGAAATAACTGTCACTGTTGTTTTTACAGTTTCAACATAAGTAAAACCCTCTTTGACAGGAGATTGGAGAATTATCATCCCAGCTGCGCTAACTCCTAAATTTCCAACTGAATTAGCACATAATTAAGCAAAAAAGTACAATTTAACTTCTGCGACATACTTCAACGTAATGAGAAAAGTTCCTTATAACATTGACTTTACTCTTAATATCACAAGCTTGAGTCATTTAAAAAATATAAGAAGCTCTACACACGAAATAGTTTACACTCCTTAAGGAGATAAAGGAGCTTTTATAAGTCTAAACTCTTTAAAAGCATATTAGCCAGATAGAGACATGATCATTCTCTTCTAGAACGAAGATTAAAATAAGCCAAGAGTAATATTGGGAAAAGAGAGTTCTTTCTATTCGCTAATGCTGTCTTTCTATCCATCAATCGCTTCAAATAGCAATATTTTATAAGAATTCATTCTGATTCTTGATAGAAGTGGAAGCATGTAAGGGTAGAGAATAGAGTTAGAAAAAAAAACATGCATTTTGTTTGTGTAAAGCATTCCTCTTGGAAGCTATTTTAACATTATTAGCTTTGGTAGTACTTATTAAAAAGTATGGGATAGAAGTGTTTTGTATGGAGACTAAACTTAAAAACATGCAATAGAGCAAATTCAAAGATTTAAGCAGATTTAGGAGGAACTGAAATCTTGTAGCCTTTATAAGAAATCTATTCATGGGGTATTGGAGAAGTACCTAAAACCATCTTTTTGATTACTGATGGCGCAGTTTCAAACCCTGATGCAGTAGTTTAATTAATTGCGCAGAACTAAGAATTAATGGGAATTAGAGTGCATGCTTTTGGAATAGGAGCAGGTGTTAGTACTTATTTAATAAATAGCGCAGCAGAAGCAGGAAAAGGAACTGCTAATTTCGTATAGGAAAATGAGCCAGTGGACGATAAAGTAGTACAGGCTATGGAAATAGCTCTATAACCTTACTTAACTAACTTTAATATTACATGGAACATTCAAACTTAAACAAACTAATCAGTCGAAAATTCCAAGCTAATCTAAGCGCCTAAATTCATAAAATACTTACTTAACTAAGAAATAGCGTTTATTTACGGTCTGATAATGGATAATTCTTTTGATAAAGGTTGCATATCAATCTCATTTGTGTAAGGGAAATTATAGCAAACTTTTACTAGTGAAGTAACGTAATAGTAAGCTATAGATGCCCCTGACATATCCAAATTAACGGCAAGAAGCTTAATAAGGGGGGTTAGGGGGAAATGTGACGTAAAAACAGAGAAATGATAATATATCTCTCCACTAAATTAAATGTTCTTTCATCCCTTACTTCATTCATAGCTGTGTAAGAAGTTTATGATTCTGTAAATTAAACTATGGTAAGAAGGAATATTCCTATTTCTGCTACTTATGATTATGGCAATTAAGAAAGTATGTTGGGTTCGAGATAATAGAATTTCGGTATAGAATTAACTTGTTGAGAACATTAATCTAATTTTTAAATTACATAAAGAAAAAAGGAACCTTCTGAAAAATGCAACTTAATTGCAAGTTAATTTTACTTTTATTATTAAAGGAAATACTCAATTTAAACTATCAGCTATAGCTAAAAAAAGCAGACAAACATTTTTCACTTAAAAAGGACAAAAAACCTTGCAAAACTCATAAAAATATCCCAATTAAAAATAAAATACCAAATAGTTTAAGTTAAAAATAAAATAAATGATTTTATTCATTTAAAAATTAATTTATCCTAATAGTAGAACATTTAAGACTAGAGTATAATTTCAAAGATAAAGAGTTATGAGATATAGGTTTAGAAATTAAGATAATAGAAGGTATCAAAAATGATGAATATAATTCTTAAATAAAACATTAGTAAAATGGTAAGAAAGAAAATAGTTGTTTTTCAAAACTTGATCAAAAGTAAATTACTTCAACCTATAACAAGGTTCTTCAAGTTTCAATGTATTAAGCTAATATAAAAGCAAAAGAACTTCATTAGCCAATTAATCAGTCAATTTTATTAGGGCAAAGAGGAAATAGATATATAAGATCAAATAAATAATAAGGATAAGAAAGGAAGAAAGAAAGAAAATGATAGCAAATAAGATGAGCATTACTATATTTAAAATATTAAATAATTACCAATAAAACTTAATTCCAAAAGTTTGCCCTAAAAAAGGCAGATTTTAGTTAAGCATAATTTATACACTTAGATTTATATATTTATTAAAGAACCTTCGTAAAAATATAGTAAGAAGCATATTATTTATTATAAAATTGTATCTAATTAGTAAATTAGCATTCTCTTGTGTGAGATAATTAATCTTAAATTATTTTAGCATTATAGATTTAAAATATTACTAGATTGTTAGACTAGTAAATTGTTCTTAATTTAAATAAATCTTACCTTACTTAAAGCTATAATTTTGTTTAACTATCTGCTTTATAAAAAATAATTAATGCTTAAAAAAGCGTATCTTCAGTGTATTGAATTGGTTTAATTTATTTTTATTATTTTGTATTTTTAATTTATAAATAGACTTTTAACTTGGGATTATTGAAGATAACATAAGTAAGTCTAGAAGCAAATAAAGTCAAATGATTAGAAACCTAAAAACTAAGGGCATATTTATTTAAGCATAAAGCAAGAAACTTGTGGAAAGTAAGTTAAGCTAATAACTTATTTTAGCTAGTAACTTTAGAAATTAAATATAGCTGTCTAAATTAAAGAGTTATAAGTTTAATATTTACTATCTTTCAACTCTTCAACTTATCTTAATTAATAATGCGTTCTAAACTGCTAGCTTAGAGCAAAATTAATTTAAAAGAAATAAAAAATAAAGTGGCTATATAAAAAAGCAGGAGTTAATTTAGCTATTTTTTAACTGCAGCTCTTCAAATGATTTTGATTTTAACCAATTTCTATATGCTATTAAAATTAAGAAAAGCTCAGCTTACAAAAAAAATTGACAACTAAATAATATATTAGACTGAAATATGCTATAGAATAGCAAAAATGTAAGACTTGGGACCCTAGAAGGAATAAATAATTTAAGATTTCAAAATTATTTTTAGAAACAAATAGAAATTCAAAAAATGGAAAAACTTAAAGCAATGATAATTCTGATACGAGGCTAAACAAGACAAAATAAATAAGATTAAAATGTTTATAAATATTTAGCTAAAAACAATTCTTTTATAATACAAATATATTAATATCAAAGCTTAAGTTCTTATATCATTACTTTTTTTTCATAAGCTACAAATAATATGCACTAGTATAAAATTAAGATATCTATAACTTGCGAAAAACTATTATTAATATTCAGATCTTTACTTATAAATTTTGCTATTAAAGGCTTAACTAGATAAAGTATCGTAAGTTTATAATAATAAACAATTAAATAATAATTGATTATTCAATAGAAAGCTAAAATTATAGTAAAGCTGCTGGAATCATTTAAAATTTATATAAATACAATTTAAGATTCATCATTAGTTTTTTAGAATATAAGTTTTGAGTCTATTTAATTGAAATATATGCTCCTATAATCTTTTGTAATTGCACTTAAAATTAGTAATACCCGAAGCAGCACTACTAAAAAGAGCCACGCACCAACGAGGTGTTACGTGCTCTATAATCAAATTTATTTATTTAGTTATTATTTTGAAAAATATTTTTTACAAGCTTGAAATTATTTAAATAATTTGAATGTTAGACGAATAATTAGTGTAGGTAATATATCTCACTGATAAGATTCAATATCTCTAAGTTATTTAATTTAAGTTTTCTCATTGTAATAGGATGTTTATGCATTCTAATTATTTTATATATTGTAAAGAAGTTTAAGGTATTTCTGGTAATATTTTGCTTGCTTAGTATAATTAAAGTCTATTTTTAGATAATTTTATGAGAATTTAAGCATTACACTATTATCTCTTTTTCTTCCATTTACTTATATCTCTTTTATTAATAAAGGTTTATGCTATTTCCTTATATTATTAGTTAGATTCTATCTAAATTATAATGAACTCTTTGTTATATTATAGCTTTACAATACAGATAAGGAAAAATCACTAGTAAAGTATTAAAATAATAAGGAATTAGGTAATGATGAGGTAAAGTTAACTAAATGAATATAGTTTGGTAAAATACTATAAAAGTCTAATTTTTAAGTCTAAACTTAGCAAACTTTTCTACAGTTTAAATAAATAACATTTATTAAGCAATTTTTTTTTCCTTTTTCCTTTCAAATTATAAAAGAACTTAGTAACAAAACTTAATCTAAATACTTAAATTATGTGTAATATTAAGACCCATTACAAACCACCTTTAGAAGAAAGAGACCTTATTATAAAATGAATAACTTTTGACTTCTGAACAACTTTTATAGTTTATTGATATAAATATAAAAGAATGGTTTGATATATTGATATATTTAACTTCAAACTATTTTAAACAAATAATTAGTTTTACATAGTTAGTTTAGTAAAGAACAGCTATTTAGATATTTAATTACTTTTTGTATTACAATAGCTAAAACATTACTAGCTTAACAATTCAAAAATGGAATTCCAAAGTGTTTTTGCTATAATTTTTCTCTTAAATTCATTTTACGACAGTAACTTCGTTAGAGTTTTATAATAACTATGTGGTTAATTATATGTTTAATTTAAAGTAAAATAATTGATAATAGTAACCAAGTAAAACAAATAGTTCTAACGAATTAATAAGTTTCCATTTTAGTTTAGATGCTACTATAAATTGTTATAACTTAAACTTTTATTTTCAATATATTTCATTATTTTTAAGTAAGAATTAAAGTTTTGATAAATGGATGAAGGAAAGGAATAAGAGTGCTAATAAGATTAAGAAAACCATTCTAAAAGTTTGATAGAATCTCTCGAAAGTAGCTAGTAGACTAATAAAAACTATTGGATTTTAAAAAGAAATTAAAACTGAATACAGGAAAAGGATATACTTGTTACTCAACCGTCAATAAGAGAAGAACAAATTGTATTGTCTGTACCCGATGAAGAAATAATTGATTCTTAAAAATCAAAAGTTATCCTCAAAGATTAATTTGTATAGCCGGGTATCATAAACAAATAAAAAGTTTAAGCAACGTTTACTGAAGACACCAATAAATTATGAACTTATTTTTTGAGTTTTCTTCATTATCTGGTACTAGGAACAGATTTCGCTTTCGTTTGGGCTGCTATTGCTGCTCTAAGTTTCGATGGAACCTGTAGAATTAAAAACGATAACAAAATTTATAATGTTCTCAGGGTATATTAGGGCTGAACTATCGCTTATGTTTGTGTGATGTTTTCTTATGCTTTTCTTAAAAGTATTCAATTAATCTTTAAATGAATTAAGATGCTCAAAAACACTAACTTATTTAAAAACAAAGTATTTAGAACTATTTATTGGTTCTTAATTCAAGCTTGCTAAGTGTAAGTTTTTAACTATTTAGATACCTCACAATATGAGTAGTATCAACAGGCTATTTATTATGAAACTATAGTAAGTTTGAATGTGACGATAACAAAGTAGAGAGAATACTTGCAGCTATTTGCATTTATTACTGGATAGAATAGTTCTGTTTGATAACTTTCTACACTATTTCATCAGTTTTTGTTAAAATGACAACAAAAGGAAAGGTATGAGAGACTGATAAAGAAGACTAAAAATTTATAATATTTCTAATAAATCTGATTTATGCTTAAAATTATATAAATAGCTGCTATTTCCAAACTTTTTTCATTGTTTTGTAGTAAAAATAATCTTAAAGAAGAAAGAAAAGAAAAGTAAATTATTAAGTAATAGTTTGGATTATTACTTAACATTCATATACAAGAATTCGAACAGAGTTTAGAATCAATTTGAAGTAAAACATTACTAATAATGATTCTAGTAAAGTAAAAATCTTGCTTATAGATATCCTGGTTAGTCAGAAATTCCAAATTAATATATTTTTGCAAATTTTTGTAATTTATTTAGTTAAATGATGTATTAACCTAATGAGAGAATAACCTTTCATTAAAATAAAAAAGTAAAGCTTAAGTTTAATGTTTTATTATTATTAATAGAGTATGTAAGTGTAATATAGCCATAACATATACTATATAGCATTATTATGTATTTAATTTTTTAATGAAGATTAAACTTACAATATTCTCTGATAGGTTAAATAGAACCAAATACGGATCTGAGAAAGGGCTATAAATGGTGCGTTCAGCAGTGAAAAACCTTTAGAATAGTTTATCTATAATAAATCTTTATGAAAGGTTGAATGAAAAAAAAGTGAAAAAGACAAGAAAAGGGAAATAAATGAAGGAAAAATAGAAAGTCTAGGATATAATCAGCACTAAATAATGTAATTCGACTATGGTACCAAAAGAATAAATAAAGGAATTCTATTAGCATGTCCTACCAAGAATTATCAGATATAGCTGCGAATGCCTATTTAATCACTACTTGAAAACAATAGCTTTTGATGAGCAGAAGGCAATGGAATAAGAGGCATTCAAGGAGTTTTGAAAAAGATTAGGGATGAATATGGACAAACACTTGTAAGATTTACAGTTTAAGCCAATGAAATTATGTTAATTGTCTTCAATAATGTGAAAAAAATACAAGGAATTCATATAGAAAAAATAAAAATGCAAAAGCAAAAAATCTCAATAGAACAAAAGAATTTGCAATAATGCTATGACATTCACAACTATTTCATATATTTTATCTTAGATGAACACTCAAATATGAAAGAAATTAAAGAGACCTAATGAAAATAAAGGATAAATTAGAGGAGAAATAATTCACATTTTTCCAAATACAACGATTTTGACAGAAAAATTTATAATATGGTCTATATTTAAAAAATTGAAAAAGTAAATAGAATCCTAGAAGAAATTAATTTAAATGGAAATCTAATGAAACTACAAAATCCTGAAAAGAGTGCGGAAAAAAGGATATACAGTTAGACAATATAGAAAGGTTGGGGAAGTATAAGAGAAAAATTAGCATCTAAATGAAAGATAGTAAGAAGAGATAACATATTACTCAACCAGCCTGGATATGAAATGATAAAATAAGAAAAGGAGATAGTTAAGAAGAGGAAAAGATGATTATTGAATAAAGAGAAGAAAAAATAAAAAACTGGAAAACAAAGGGAGATTAAAAAAATTAGACAAAATAAGAATAAATTAATAATAATAATAATATACTTAAAGTTAGTAGAGTTTTGCATTCTCTGGAATTGCAACCAGTTCCTGCGGACAGTTTTTTTAACGTGGGTGTGATCCACGACCTTTTTATTAAGTGGAAGGTTACCACTGTAACCGTTCAAGTGGTCTTGCAAAAAGCTTTTATTTGTAGATCCCTGTTGGAGTTATTCATAGTTTATTGAGTTGTCTCCATGTTCTTTTCTGCTCTTATTCGTTTATTTTCTTTCATTATCAACAGTTTTTTAAAATATGTTGATTTGATTTGCAACATCAACAAAGTTTGTATTATTGTCTTTATTTCGTTCTTTTTTATGATAATTTATTTTCTATATTTTCTAATCTTTTAATGAAACTTGTAGCAATCATTTCTTTTTCTGGATTCAATTCTGTTTTTAATTCTATTGGTATTTTTTCTATTTCCATTTTTGTGTCGTATTTAAAATTTTATTATGATTAAGTTCAGAGTTATTCTTCCGTTATTAATTTGCTACAAATAAGTTATCTTCTAAGTATTAGTAATTCGTTGTTCTAATCTTCTATGTTACTCATTAGTTCCCGTATTTTTTCGCCTAAGTTGTAAGTTGTTTCTTCATAATTTGAGATTACTTTTTACATTTGGTCTAATTAAATTTAAAGTTTTTGATTAGTTTCGTTTTTAGGTTAACTTATCTCTATTTATCCTACCATAACTTTACCTTCTGAAGAAGAGCTTGACTCCTCCTATTGTTATTATTTTTTCTACATTTCTTTTGCCGCTTTTCTCTTTAGGTTTCTAAGTTAATTTTTTGAGAGTCGAAGAGATTAATCCATTTTTTTCTTTTTTTCTATAAGAATAAATTATTGATTCAAATAAAAGTAGGAAAAAGAACTAGTTTTCTTTAAAATTAAATTGAAAATATGTAAGAAAATAAGGTAGAAATGTTTAAAAACTAATTATAAAATGAAATAAATATAGAAAATAAAAATAAATATAATCAAAAAATATTGATATGATAAGAGAAAATATAAACTCTAACGCAAAGAGAAGAATAATCAAAAACGTAGAATAGTCTTTTATATTACGTAAGAAAGAAAACTAAAAATAATTGAATTAAATAGAGAAAATCAAACAAGTGGAGAATAATAATCAAGGAAAAAATGAAGATAGTAGAAATTGATGGAAAACAACAAGCACTAGCAAAAGTATATAAATCAAAAAGATCAACAGATGTAAGAGAACAACAAGATAATAAAATATAAGAGGAAAAAAGAAGAAATAACAAGGGTAAGGTAAAAGAAGTGGGGAAGTGAATATGAAGGAAAATAGAGGTAAGGAGAGGAAATTATAGCAGAGTAATATGATGAAGAAAATGTATAATATTTAATATTAAAATAGGTACAGAAAATTTAAAGGGAATCAAAAGTGCAAAAAATGCATTAATCAATTATATGAGCCAAAAGGATTCACATTATGACCATATAGGAAATCTAAATTGAAAATTAAAGAGATAAGTACAACATAACAGGTTTTAAAACTTAATTAAGATGGAATTATAAAAAGTAAAAGGAGTAGCTTTTTGTACAAAAAATGAATTTTGCAATGAAACAAGATAAATAGAAAAAGGAGTAAATTAAGCAATATTTATTTGGAGTGCTAAATTAAAGCCATTGAAGTGATGAAAAAATTGACTGAAACAAATTTTTATGAGTCAGTTATAAACGATAGCGATCAATGTGATCCTTTTATAACTTATTGAAAGGATTTAAATTATAAGAAGTAGGAAAAGGACTAGTATAATAATAGTAGGAGATTGGATGCATATACAGCAAAATGACTATCTAGATAAGCAAATTCAACAGGAAAGAGGATGCTTTAGTTTATGAAGCTGTATAGTTTTTATTTAGATCGAGTCAATTTAGGAATGCTTGTATATTAAAGAAATAAATATAAAGATGACTATTTTATAATAGGAGAAATAATGAGAGAGAAAGTAGTTAAAGTGTTTTTATTTCTCTTTTATATGTAGATCATAAACCGGGAACTATATAATTAAAGATCAGAAAAAAAGAGGAAATAAAAAAGATAAACTAGGTACTATTAAAGGATAAGAGGTTTTAGAACAAAATTGAAAGATAAATATAAGAAAACATATAGGAAAAATAAATAAGCAAATAGAATGTAGAATATATGTATTAAAATGAATAGAAAAAAAGAAGAAGTGTGAAAGATATATAGAATAATTAAAAATAACAGAAAATAAATGCAAATATTCAGAAATTGCAAAATTTGAGAAAGAAAAATTTCAGAAAATACAGTAAATAAATTAAATACGGTGCAAATAAGGCTAGGGAAAGTATTGAAAGAATATAATATGAGGTTCATTTAAAAAATTTAAAAGCAAGAAATGAATATGTGTAAGCAAGGAAGAAAGATTAAAATAATTAATTCAACTTTTTTATGGTGTAATAAATAAAAGAAACCTAACTGAAATGTGAAGAAATTTAAGAACTTATTTAACAGAAAAAATAATGAAACTAAAAAGGTGTAGGACTTCAGTAATAATTTTTTGCGCAAATAAATAGGACTCAAGAACCAAACAGCAGTATGAGAAGGCCAAAAAATAACAGAAAACAATCATGTTGATATAACACCAACCTTTGAGGGATAAACCGAGGAAATAGGTGAAGACCGTCCTACACTAGGAGATCTCAGAATTTTTATCCTTCAGAACAAATGAGCATTGACCAGCTCATCAAAGTAGTACTAAACCTCCAGGAAGAGGTTAAGAGGCTCAACAGGGAAACCCTAAACTAAATGAGCTGATAAACAGCGGCCTCTAAGATACGTTGGATTTAATAATGGCAAATTAGGAGAGGAAAATCGACAACTAATAGAACTACTAAAAAGAGTAGTTTAATCAGACAAATTCTCAACTTTAGAAAATTCAAGATTAAAGCTCTACAGATCGAAAACCAGTTACAAAGTCAGAAAAAGGAAAATTAAAATCAAGAGAATCTCTTGGATACAAAATGAAAATAGAATAAGTTGGAATAGACTAATCTCAATGGAAAAACAAAACAACGTCTAATAAAAACAGAAATAAAAAAATAAGAATTAGGAAAATATGCTAATTTGCAAAAGCTAATAACATCTATACAAAAATTGCTGAAAATATTTGGATCTTAAAAAAATAATATTGATATGAGGAGAAAAAGCTCTATTGTAATTCTGAAGGAGACATACGCAAGAGAAAAGGAACTCAAGAATTACTGAAACTGATTTTAACAAGACTAAAGGCAAAAGAAGATAATAATTGAAGCAAGTGGAATGGAAGCAGGATTTAAAAGATTATTTTATGTGGTGAATATGAGTTGGTATATGTTTTTATTAAATTTAATAGAAAAAAAAATTATCATTGCTAGAAGAAGGCATATAATGATTCAAAAACATATGAAAAATTATATACGGAAAAGGTGATAGCACTTAACCTGAGAAATTTACAATGAAAATAAATAAATGCTAGTGAGTATGAATCACTAGAAAGACTTTACAAAATAGCAAAATGAAAAGCAGCTGGACCAGACGAAATTCAACAGGAACAATCAAAGTAGAAGGTTAAAAATTAATGGAGATGTTCTGGTGGAATGATAAAGCAAATATATTAAGGGAAGCGAGTAATATCATCAGAAATGCAGAAATAATGCAAAAGATTATTTAAAAAAAGGAGAATAGATGGACCCCTCGAACTATATAGGAAGGAAGAGAAGTATGCATTGGTAATCTGGAAGTGATAGTATCAAACTGAAAAGATATGAAATTATTTGACGTTTTATGAGAAACAGCTTAAATTTGGGAATAATATTTAAGAAAAGAGCTGAAAGCAAATAAAATATATTTAAAAATTAAAGAGCTCATTAGATATGCTTTAGAACAAAGAAAAAAATATATAGAAAAGAAAAATACTATGATGTAAAGAAATATGTAAGAATTTTAGAACTTGTAAAGCATAATTTTTAAGAGTATATAAAAATATAATACAGAGAAAAAGATATAGAAGAGTATATCAGAATAAATCAAAGGAAAAATTTACTTTAACTTAAAAAAATTTAATAAAAAGTAGGTAAATAGAAGATAGACACTTAAAGATAGAATAACAAGAAAAGGAATAAATTGACGAGATTGAAGAAGAGTTTCTTATCCCAAAGGCATTGTGTAAGAGATTGAAATATTCTGCCTTTTAAGAACAGAACGCCATTGAGGGGTCTATACATTCTTTAATCTAAGTTTTTTTACTTTTTATATAAAGCTTAAAACTTATAATATTTAAATTCTCTGGTAATAAAGTATACTATCTTTATGATAATTTAATTTTAATCATAATGAAATAAATATTTCAATAGAATATAAAAAGATAATTTAATTATAAAAACATTTTTGGATAAAAGTTATGAGATAATTACTAATTTCTTAAATAATAAAAAATTTTTAAAAT